>OU342743.1:417630374-417915299 GCA_910589775.1 Avena eriantha
ATAGAACAATTCGTCAGCATTTCATCAATAAAAGTCATTCTTCAGTTCGAACTTAACTATTCTACACTGAAGAAACTACAGATCTCCACCAGAAAAGTTGGCTGGCCAATTACCTTGAGAGGACATAAGTTCTTTGATCATTTAACCCAAACTGATCTATTGCCTTCCCGCCAAACTACAAGAAATCTGCATCGTGCATGCACGAGCGATTTACATGCGCCAGTCCCGGTTCAGTTGGACCATTCGCGCCGCTGCAACGATTTCTTCGAAACTAAAATTCAGCATCTCCTTCTCGGGATCGTAGGTCCGTGTGAACTCGAACCTAAATTCCAGGGCCGAGCTGATGCCCGCCGCTGGCTCCGGCTGTCGAACAATCCAGCATGTTGAGTGTAGACGCTTGGTCGCCGCCATGGTACGGCCTCCGACGGTGCGTAGGATGGAGCGTCTTTGCCGCAGACGGCGTGCTCCCAGCCTCCTCCACTGAGGTAAGGTAGTCCGCGCCGAAGCGTGGACGCGAGAATTCCTAGACCTTGGCTCTGCCCTGTTTCGAGGGTGTGTACCCTCAGCGGCGGCATGCTCTCATGAATGATTTGATACGTACCTTATTCCCACTGCCTAGAGCATGCCGTAATGCCGCCGCGTGATTTCTCCACATCACTTTCTTGGCCCTGCTTGCCGCATCTGGTGCCGATGCTGCCGCAGTCGCCGCCGCGGCCGATTTGGCACATTCGGGGAAATCATCCGCCTGGCAGGGCAATGGGAGACCGGCCTTGAAGTAGAGCTTCATGGCCTGCCTTAGAGGGGCTAAATACCCCAGTTTCGGTGGCTTTCGCGGCGGCGGTTTAGGCGGGGCCATGTTACCCTAGTTGGTGCGGCGTGGAGGAGCTGCGCAAGGTGAACTATGGTTAGTCGGAGAAGGGGAGTGAAAGGCTGACAGTAGGTTTGGACTACGGGCACGCGTGAAAATAACCATTTCCCATTTCCTTAGAGGGTAATAATTTGACACTTGTTGCATTAACAGCTGAATCTTTATTTCCCTTCTCAGCATAAGAGTGCGAACGTATTAAAAAGATCGGTCGTGGCTATCCACCTCATCGGGCAATGTACCAGGACAAGGACAGGTAGGAGACAGGACCGGGTTTCATTTTAGAAATGTTGACGACTGTGCCCTTATGTTTATACGATATTATTTATATGCCACCATGTACCGTCGAGTGTAGCAACACCATCAGAAATAGGGGATAACGACGTGGCATGTTTTCTTTTTTAAAATAGCATCAGAAACAGGGGATGTCGACATGGCATGTTTTCTGACTGGCGGGCTCGCCCCCTCCACCTTCGACAACGCGCATCCCAGGTTCAAGGGGTGGTGCCGCCCACCAACACATTATTGTGCAATTTTCCATGTGGAACCTGAATTCCGGCGCTGAGCTGATGCCCATGTCGAACACAGAGAATTCCGAAAGAAGCTACTAAAAATAAATACTTTGAATTCTGAAAGTACTAAATTTAAATACATTACAATTTTGTCTGAAAGGTAATACGCATACTGCTCATCGAAATAATATAAATACGCATACTGCTCATCGAAATAATATAAATACAGTACAAATAACCTAGGATGAATATAGGATTCATTCTCCCTTATATATTTCGTCATCGTCGGCTCCCGCGTGCTGCAACTCATGTTCAGAGAACTCTCTCCATCTGCAGTGTGCTGCTAGTATCTCGTCCAGAGGGTAAGGCCTCGGTGTATGTTCCAGACTTAAGCCATACATTACAATTGTTGGTTCCTCTTCCCAGGCTTGAACCTCATGATCGTACAGTCTGATATAACTCCTGTAGTATATGCAACCGGGTTTGACTGTAGGGTGTAACCTGGTGTCAATGGAGATAGACCGATTGTAACCAACGAAGAGGGCACGACTTCCAATGTCGCCGACGGCCTCGAGAGAGCGGTTCTCCGTGTCCACCCGGTACAACATCGGTTGCCCTTTGGCGAAATCCCCGTTCAACACAAGAAGCAGATCACCATCTGACTCCACAAGGTAAAAATTGTAGGTTCCGCGTACCTGTTCAAAGACTAGGGCCGAAATTATTTTGGCCATCGTGACAGTGCTCGCGCGCTGCTCTAACTGGATGTTGGTCGAAAAGATGTCTCCATTCTCAAGTAATGCGTATACTTCCCCTCGGAATGCCGTCATGCAGACCAGAAGCATATCAGGAGGTGGAGAATACAATCCTTCTCCAAATGATCCATTGATTTGCCCCGTTGGGGTGCTCTCATCGGCCCATGCAATATAATCTGGATAATTAGTGCAAATGAACACCATCGTTGGGGACTTCGTCATGACGACAGATTGCAGAAGATCAGATGGTATGTGTGCTTGAAAGTCAATGTTAGACTTATGAGTGATTGGGTTCAGAAGCCAAATCTGGTACGGCTCCACCCTGTGAGCAAGCACGATGACGCCACGAGAAACACCGACCAAGTAGAATCTTTTGGAAGAAGAGGGCATCAGTTAGCACTAACATATTTACAATGGAAAATACCAATAAATATTGGATGTGAATGTGAACCTGCGATGGATGTCCATTAGATTTGTCCTGAAACAACGACCAGTGGCGAGGTTGAGGAAGGTGAAGTCGCCAACGTCTAGAAGTGTGTGATCTATCATGATCCAGTTGTTGAGATGGAATTTGGGCACCTTTAAAGTGCGGGGCCAATCGGTGCAGACTTCCCGACAAGCAGCATAGGTGTCGATGTACTCCTCTTTCTCCAGCAAATAGTCGGCGATCTTGCGAAGTGGGTTGGCCGGGAGATCGGACCAGTTCCTCTTCATCCGGCCACTGGCCATGGCTTACGTGTGGGCATGTTTTGATCGAGGAAGAAAGAAGAACTACCACTGCGAGGAGAAGAAGAAGATGATAACAGACGAGGGAGACGAAGCGGAACTGCCACTGCGAGGAGACAAGGAGACGAAGCGGAACTGCCACTGCGAGGAGACGGGGGTGAAGAAGCGGAACTGCCAATTCAAGTTTGGATCAAGGGGCTTTTTTTGGGAACTAGCGCGTGAACCAGCCATGCACTTCATGCAAGTTTTGATCAAACAGACTGGCATGTAGAACCTGCTAAAAAATTCCGTGAAGTGCTCCCCGTGCATAGTGCGCTGACAGGTGGCATGTTTTCTGACTGGCGGGCCCGCCTCCTCCACCTTCGACGACACGCGTCCCAGGTTCGAGGGCTGGTGCCGCCCACCCACATTATTGTGCAATTTTCCATGCTTTGTCGCAACCAGCTCCGCTTCCCTCCTCTCCTCTGCTCCTGCCACCGCCACTCCGCTCAGTCGTGCACCGCTCTCGTCGTCCCCTTGGGCCGTCGTCCTCCCGCCCTCCCCTTCCTGCCATCCCCTCACGTCCCCTCCCCTCCCCTCCCTATCCTGTCTCCTTGCCGCTGGCCACCGCCCACGCGCGTCTGGAAACGAAAACTGAGAGTCGGCCGTTGGGTTAGGGGCCCAATGACGCTGGTGATCCGGATCCCGCTCGGAGATGGATCCTGCGAGGCTTGAGAGCACGGATATGGGTCCTGCACGGCTGGAGAGCACGGAATCTCCTTCAAGTCTGGAGAGCACAGAGGACAACAAAATGGGAGGAGAGGAAGCGGGGTGCAGAGCTTTGGAGGTATGGAGCCCAAAGAAGGTGCCGTGCGTCCACATTGAAGGGTAAGAACTGTGATTCCTTTTCTGCATACCCCAATTAGCGTTTCTAGTCCCGTGGTGATGGCAAGGATATGTGTTGGTAACCGCATGACGTCTATACAGCTTGTCCTTGAGCATGATGCTTTGTCAAGCGAGCATGAAGGCACTGAAACGTGTGGTGGTGCGAATGATGATGAGAAAGCATATCCAGACGTGGCTGCTGACCTTGATAAGATGGAGAGTAGGGAATATTTGGTTGACTCGAACTTTGAGCCTGACTATGGGACTGATGAGGAAGAGGAATGTGAAGATGTGGAAATGGGATGTAGATACGACGACGAAGGGACATGCCAGTGATACACTTTGATAGGGACAATCCTACAATTGATGAGGGGACTGTCTTTGATAATGTGGAGGACTGCAGATATGCATTTGCAACCTATGCAATCAGAGTTGGGTTCGAATTTCTCATTGAAAAGAGTGACCAAAAGAGATTTAGGGTGCACTGTACGGAAAGTAATGTGTGTAAATGGAGATTACATGCATCTCCAATGCGGGGTGGACACCCATTTCAGGTTGTAATAGCTACATTTAGTTTAAGTCTTTCTCATATTTATTCTGCTAATAACTAGCTCTAAATTATTTGGATTCTTATCGAATGCAAATCAAAGTAAACATGAAGAAACACAACTACCCTAATACTTCTTTAAGTGGTAAAATTAGACCGGCGACTACCAAGTGGATTGCTGCTACTGTACTTGATTGGGTGAGGCAGGATCATAACATTGGACCTGCTGAACTTAGAGCAAAGATTAGGAAAAAGTTTAATGGTCTGATTCCTTACCACAGAGTCTTTGATGGGAAGGTGATGGCTCTAGACTTCATTCAAGGCAAGTGGAATGACAGTTTTCATATGTTGTATAGTTTCAAAGCTCAGGTAGAGAAAACATCACCTGGTAGTATTGTTGACATCAATTACGAGGTTGTGAAAGGGAGAGAAAAGGTCTCGAGGGGGGTCAGCTATAAGAAGGCATATAAGATATGCTTCAGGAGATGTTTTGTCTGCCTGAAGGCATGCTAGAAGGGGTTCCTAGACGGCTGCAGGCTTGGCAATAGACGCAACTTCTTTAACAGGGAAGTTCAGGGGACATGTTGCTTCTTCTTGTGCTTTGGACGCGCATAATTGGCTTCTACCCGTAGCTTATGCTGTTCTTGAGGGTGAATCAAATGAAAGCTGGACATGGTTCATGCAGAGACTACGGGAAGTAATTGGTCACCCTGAAGGCTTGGTGATACACACCGGTGCATCCGAGGGTCTTGAGAATGCTGTTGATGTTGTGTTTCCTAGGGTTGAGCATAGGGAATGCATGCGGCACCTCGCTACTAACTTCACGAAGAAGTTCAAAGGAAAGATCTTTGAAGAGGACTTGTGGCGATCAGCATACACATACACCCCAAGCACGCATGCCACTTACTTGTAGAACATGTATGTAGTGCGAAAGGTGAAAAAAACCTTGAACAACATCACACCAAGCTATGGGCCAGAAGCAAGTTTGGTGAGTTAAGCAAGGTGGATTTTGTTTGCAATAATTTGGCAGAGAGTTTCAATGATAAGATTTCGGGCATGAAGGCACTTGGAATTATTATTTTGTTGGATGCAATAAGACAGTGCATAATGGTGAAGATAGATTTAAGGCAAAGAATTTGTGCAAGAATTTTTTTAGGCCATAAAATAGTTCCAAAGGTGGTTATATTACTGAATGCAAGAACCAGGGCTATGAGAACGATAATGATGAGGATGGTCAGAATTTCCAGAACATTGGCTGAGGTTTATGTAGAATACAAGCGTGGAAGTGAATGGAGGTACACTGTAGACATTGGATACAAGACTTGTTCATGCAGGCAGTGGCAGATTACTGGTCTGCCATGTCACCATGCAATTTACTTCATCTTAAAGCTTAGAGGTAACGAAGCTGAAATAGAGAACTATGTTGACAACTATTTCTCCGTGGACAAGTTTGCTGCAACTTATGCAGAAAAGGTACCACCTATGGCCGATGAAAATGATTGGGAGATTGTCGATCCAGGGTTCAAACTTCAACCACCAGTTCTTAGGAGGCCACCTGGGAGGCCTAGAAAGCTAAGGATCGAAGCTTCCACCGATAAAGGTCCAAAGCTGGGAGCTAGGAAAAGGAAATGCGGACGTTGTGGCGGATTCAGCCATATCAAGAGGTTGTGCAAAAACCCAGTTACACATGCTATTGTCCCTGTTCACACCCGGTGGACGAAAATGAGGCTTCTCAGCCAGAACTGGTGGAAGAGCAGCGCGAAGACGGTGAGGAGCACTCGGAGGAAAACGTACATAAGCAGCCAATTTATGAAGAAGTGGAGGTGCCGGCGAGAAAAGTGTGTGAAAAGAAACAAAAGGGTAAGCGGAACAGGGAGGAAATGGCAAATAATGGAGGTGTATTAGAATATGAAGAAGTTGCAGGGGTGATTGAGGATGTTCTTGAGGATCTTTCGGCTAACTGCAGGAGAAATAATAAATCCCTGCCAATTTCATCTTTGTACGATTCTCTAGATGAAAGGTAAGCTTAAAAATTGTTTTATTTGCCATTTTATCATTTTTATCCTCATCAACTGATGCTTAATGCAGTGTGGGCTAGCAGACTAATGCGAGGAGCAGAAAGATGCGGGCACAGTAACGTCGTATGTTGAATTATATCATTGAAACTAAACTAGCCGTGTCGTCTTTATTTATATCTGGCGCGTGCAACGTATCTGTGATGGGGTCATGTGGCCCAGATTACATTTTTTTAAATATTATTACATTAATTTTTTATCTGCGTTTGGACGCGGCTACTAGTTCCCATCTCTTTTGCATTCCCATCTCCTCTGACGCACTCCAGAATTATGGCTGTGCCATCAAGTAGAAGAGTCAGCGTATTGCCCCATCAGGTGTGAATGCAATGACTTTGTTTGTTCAGAATTTGACGACTTTTGATTAGTTTGAAAGACAGAGAAACCTAAAACATGTATCTAGACATATTTTGGGTATAGACACATTTATGAAATATCTAATAAAACTAAGTCAGTTATATCTGGACAGGAGTAGTACACTATTACAGCACGCTCGATCCCTTCTCCTCTGGCGCACTCCAAATTATGGCTGTGCCATCAAGTGCTGGGAGCAGAGTCAGCGTATTGTCCCATTAGATATGCCAGGAACGCGTGAACTTTATATTCAGGATCTAACGAGTTTCGATCGACTAGTTTCAAAGACAAAGACAACTATAACATGGCCAACATATATAGATTATGACGATAATCGACCATGACTCAAGTGACCCAGATCCAAAGAGCGCATTAAGATACTGTACATAGATTTAATTTATGCTTAAGTGGCCCTAATCGACTGTGACGCTCCCGCAGTCTCCATCATTGACGACGTTGTCCGCGTCGCCGCCAACCTCCTCCGCGTCGGAATCGATGCCGACGTTCCCGACAGCGTTCCTCCTCATGGATTCTTCACGGCGCGCTGCATCGATAACGGTGGAGGTTGTATGCCCAGGCACTGCCCAGAAGCGCTGCGTCCCTTCGGGGTTGCGCAGATCCGGGTGGATCTCCCGCCGGTGGGTTGCGCACAGCTCAATCAACACAGCCCGCTCCTTCTTGAACAGCTTTCGCCAGTACGCGAGTACCACACCATTGCCCTCTTCCGCTCCGACAGCTGGCGGCGGCGCTCCTTGATCTGCCTCGCCAACGCATTATCGCGCAAGAGCGGCGCAACAGGAACCCCGACGTAGCTGAGCTCGAAGCCAGCTAGAAGCCTCGCGAACGACGGCGCGAGTATGTCGTAGTGGGCGAACATCTGAGCCTCGTGCAATCTGAGTTTGGGCCTCTCCCTCTCCATGGCGATGAAGGAACATGATCTGATCTTCGGCCCCGAGATTAAGGGGATAAGGGCAAGGACGTAGGCCCATCGTAGTTGCCACGGCCAATCAGTTCGCAGAACAGACTTCCCGCGGCTCGCCCTCGCGAAGGATATCACTATCGTCCACGCACCCCGATCCAACGGCGCCTAACAATCGGGGATCGGGTCTTCTAGAAGCCTAGAGCGGTTGCTGGTTAGCTCTACGTCCCTATTGTTTGTGGCCAACGACTGTAGTTGAAAATAATACACATTTCAACGACACGGGTGGATAAATATGTGGTCTCTAAAGAGAACACACATCCAATGACTCTAGCTGTGGTTAATGAGAAAAACACACATTTCAATGACACCGGTGGATCCATATATGGTATGTGAAAAGAACAGTCATGAAATGACTCTAGTTGTTGTTAGTAAAAAGAACACACATGCAATGACACTGGTGGATCCAAAGGTGGATTGTGAAAAGAACACACATGCAATGACTCTAGTTGTTGTTAGTAAAAAGAACACACATGCAATGACACTGGTGGATCCATGTGTGGTCTCTGAAGAGAACACACATGCAATGACTCCAGTTGTTGTTAGTGAAAAGAACACACATGCAATGACACTAGTGGATCCATGTGTGGTCTCTGAAGAGAACACACATTTCAATGACACCGGTGGATCCATATGTGGTATGTGAAAAGAACAGTCATGAAATGACTCCAGTTGTTGTTACTAAAAAGAAAACACATGCAATGACACTGGTGGATCCATAGGTGGATTGTGAAAAGAACACGCATGCAATGACACAGGTTGTTGTTAGTAAAAAGAGCACACATGCAATGACACTGGTGGATCCATGTGTGGTCTCTAAAAAGAACACACATTTCAATGACTCTGGCTGTTGTTAGTAAAAAGAACACACATGCAATGACACTGGTGGATCCATGTGTGGTCTCTGAAGAGAACACACATGCAATGACCCCAGTTGTTGTTAGTAAAAAAAGCACACATGCAATGACACTGGTGGATCCATATGTGGTATGTGAAAAGAACACACATTTCAATGACTCTGGTGTTGTTAGTAAAAAGAATACACATGCAATAACACTGGTGGGTCCATAGGTGGATTGTGAAAAGAGCACACATACAATGACACTGGTGGATCCATATGTGGTATGTGAAAAGAACACACATGCAATGACTCTGGTTGTTGTTAGTAAAAAGAACACACATGTAATGACACTAGTGGATCCATGTGTGGTCTCTAAAGAGAACACACATTTGAATGACGTTGGTGGATCCATATGTGGTATGTGAAAAGAACAGTCATGAAATGACTGTAGTTGTTGTTAGTAAAAGAACACACATGCAATGACACTGGTGGATCCATAGGTGGTATGTGAAAAGAACACACATGCAATGACTCTGGTTGTTATTAGTAAAAAGAACAGACATGCAATGACACTAGTGGATCCATGTGTGGTCTCTGAAGAGAACACACATGCAATGACTCCAGTTTTTGTTAGTGAAAAGAACACACATGCAATGACACTGGTGGATCCATGTGTGGTCTCTGAAGAGAACACACATTTCAATGACACCGGTGGATCCATATGTGGTATGTGAAAAGAACAGTCATGAAATGACTCTAGTTGTTGTTAGTAAAAAGAACACACATGCAATGACACTAGTGGATCCATAGATAGATTGTGAAAAGAGCACACATGCAATGACTCTGGTTGTTGTTAGTAAAAAGAACATATATGCAATGACACTGGTGCATCCATGTGTGGTCTCTGAAGAGAACACACATGCAATGACTGGTTGTTGTTTGTAAAAAGAGCACACATACAATGACACTGGTGGATCCATAGGTGGATTGTGAAAAGAAGACACATGCAATGACACTGGTGGATCCATGTGTGGTCTCTGAAGAGAACACACATGCAATGACCCCAGTTGTTGTTAGTAAAAAGAACACACATGCAATGACACTGGTGGATCCATATGTCGTATGTGAAAAAAACACACACATTTTAATGACTCTGGTTGTTGTTAGTAAAAAGAACACACACGCAATGACACTGGTGGATCCATAGGTGGATTGTGAAAAGAGCACACATGCAATGACACTTGTGGATCCATGTGTGGTCTTTGAAGAGAACACACATTTCAATGACACTTGTGGATCCATATGTGGTATGTGAAAAGAACAGTCATGAAATGACTCCAGTTATTGTTAGTAGAAAGAACACACATGCAATGACACTGGTGGATCCATAGATGGATTGTGAAAAGAGCACACATGCAATGACTCTGGTTGTTGTTAGTAAAAAGAACACAGATGCAATGACACTGTTGGATCCATGTGTGGTCTCTGAAGAGAACACACATGCAATGACTCTGGTTGTTGTTAGTAAAAAGAGCACACATGCAATGACACTGGTGGATCCATAGGTGGATCCATAGGTGGATTGTGAAAAGAACACACAACACGGGTGGATCCATGTGTGGTCTCTGAAGAGAACACACATGCGATGACCCCTGTTGTTGTTAGTAAAAAAAAGCACACATGCAATGACACTAGTGGATCCATATATGGTATGTAAAACTAACACACATTTCAATGACTCTGGTTGTTGTTAGTAAAAAGAACACACATGCAATGACACTGGTGGATCCATAGGTGGATTGTGAAAAGAGCACACATGCAATGACACTTGTGGATCCATAGGTGGATTGTGAAAAGAGCACACATGCAATGACACTGGTGGATCCATATGTGGTATGTGAAAAGAACACACATGCAATGACTCCAGTTGTTGTTAGTAAAAAGAACACACATGCAATGACACTGGTGGATCCATGTGTGGTCTCTGAAAAGAACACACACATACAATGACACTGGTGGATCCATGTGTGGTCTCTAAAGAGAACACACAGGCAATGACCCCAGTTGTTGTGAGTAAAAAAAGCACACATGCAATGACACTGGTGGATCCATATGTGGTATGTGAAAAGAACACACATTTCAATGACTCTGGTTGTTGTTAGTAAAAAGAGCACACATTTGAATGATACTGGTGGATCCATAGGCGGATTGTGAAAAGAGATTTTCCCTCTCTCTCGGTCACAAATCTCACAAAAGCCCAAACGTGTGGAGATCCCAAACATGTGCTCACTCTGGGTGCTATGCCCTGATTGGCTGACACAGATGTCACGCGGATCGTCTCCACCAACCGTTGATCCCATGTGATCCAACGGGCAGGATAACCCCTCCCTTCTCCACTTTTTTATGCATGGTCAATCCGTGCCACCTCTCTATCCGTGCCACCGATACTTTACCTCCATAAACAAGTGAAAATCCATCTATCTAACTAAAATAAATAAAATAAATGATCATATTTCGAAGAAGCCATCGTCTTCGTCTTCCGGTTTGTCCTCGTCTTCGTCAACGCCATGGTCCCTGCCATCGCCGCTGTCGGTGTCCTCCTCTAACAACTCGACACCGCCCCTTCCTCGAATAAGCGCGCTATCTCCTCGTCGGAGTCCTCCTCCTGCTCCTCTTCATAGTCCCATGGGTCCACGTCACTCTCCTCCGCTTCTGCCTCAAACTGATCGATGAACGCCTCCTCGTTGGCCGAGTCGGACTCGTCCAAATAGCTATCTCCTCTCTTCTTCTTGGTCTTCTTCTCGTTCCTCTTCTTGTCCGTACTCACCGGTGCAACACGCGCCCCCGTCCTAGCTGCTGCTTTGCGCTCGTCCGACGCTGCAGGTACCCCACACCCCTCTTGCGCGGCCGATATGAGCTTCGACGTCGCGGTGTCCTCGAGTGCCGATGTCGATGGATCCTGGCACGGTCGGACACGACGTGCTGCCTTAGCAGGCGACTCGTGAGCGCGGACAATGCAGCGAAGAGCCGGGGACGCATGCCGGTCAGTGGACGGCTTGGACCTGCCATTGCCACGGTGAGGGGGCATCGTGCTCGAGGTAGTTGCTCCGAATGGTCGATGGCGGGTACACAGAGTGGGGTGCCGATCTGATCAAGGACGAGCATCAGTTTCGTGCTTCATGTCCACGCATGCATTTGCTGATTATCAAAAAAAGAAGAAAGAAGTAATATCTCGCGTACTGAACATAATTATATCACAACAAAAGTGGCACAGCGTATTCTAGACTCGTAAATATCCCGTGCGTGCCTGTCACGTGGAGTTCGACGGAGTTGGACGTGCCGACGTGATCGTGCAGCAGTTGCGCGTGTCATTGCCCCATCAACACGTGACACACGCACGCGGGATGTGCGCGCCGATTCCCATGATGACCACCCGGCTCGCACTCCCCTTATTATATACTGGATTTTGGGCTGCGCAGAAGACCATTGAAGTGTCCATGGCAATAAAGACAAGTCCCATCGATTCCCTACCCCTGCCTCCTGGCTTCTTTGAGAAGGTAGACCGTACACGGTGGTCCTGTATAATAGTACTAGTACTACTGGACCACGACATGTACTCTTTGACCCTTCTCCCACACTAATCACTATCTCCTTCCTCCTGCCGCTGCCACATTCACCCTGCAAGCCATGGCTGCACTAAGGAGGGGGAGAGGCCGGTCGACGATCCTCGTGGAGAAAAAGGGAGAGAAATCGCCGCGAGGCACTTCTTGCTCTACCAGCCGCTCAAGCCCACCCTCTCATCGAGGCCCAATCTCCCCCGACAATGGCGCCGAATGTTCTAGCAGGCGAGGGATCCTCCTGGTACGGTCTCCTTGTTCTACTTCTTCTCCATCACCCTCTCCATCAAGATCTTAATCAGCTTCTTCTTGTTTTTATTCTTCTTCTGGATCTTCCTCTTCTACGTATTACAGGCCAGCCATGGAGCCCGAATCCACCACGACGGAGGCGTTGCAGGACTTGTTCGGCCCTGTTCCATGTCTCAGCGAGGTAGCAAATCTCCACGCTGTTATTTCTCCGAGTTATGATGTGGATTTCTTAGATGCTGTCCACCCCGCATTGGTTTTTCTTCTTCTTTTGCAAGTTGCATTAGTTTTCATGAATATGACTGGATCTCTTGGTCTTTCCTTAATACCGCTATTCATAGATTCACTATGGATTTTTTGTGATTAGGATTAGTTTATCGTGGTCATGAATATATCTCTAGGTCCATTTTTTAGCATTGCGGCCAATAGATTCAACGGGGATTTTTTTGATCTTGATAAGTATTCACCTGGGACCTGAAGTGTAATTATAGAATTCCTATTTCAATTAACATGAACGATGCAGCGATCGAAGACCGATTACCATGACAAGGTGGTCGCGATCAGTTCCAAGATTGCCAACCAACATGAGCTTGCATGCTCCCCCACCCAAGATAATGAGAGCCTACGCAAGCAATTATCTGTGCAGAAGGAGATCTCGCTAGATTTTGCACGTGACGTCGTTAGGCTGCAGAAAGTGCTCGACCGTAACTTGAACAGGCAAGAACAGGCCATCAAGATAATCAACGAGCTCACGGAGGAGAAGAAGAATCTCGTGGAAAGGTGCATTCTCCTGCAGGACGAAGTCAGCGAGGCACTCAAAGGACGCATCGAGGACACCAAGGCTACCATCCGAGCCTACCATGATAGGAACCGTTGCCTGGATGTAGTCAAGGAGATGGAGGCAGCCATGAGCAGAGGGATCATCGTACTCGAGGGTGTTCGGAAAGAGAACGAGGAGCTAAGGGCATGTCTGGAGGCATATCGGAGCAATGCCCAAGTCTGATTCCCGTTAGCGGGGACACGAATATCAGTTCGTCCTCCTCTCCTTTTGTAATGTTTAGGGTTCAGGGAGCAATGCCCATGTCTGCTTCCCATTATAGGGTGCAATAAGAATCCTAGAGAAACTCCTTATCTATCTGGACATGTGTTGGTGTTCATGTTCATGAATGGACACCATGTTCTCTTTCCATTATGTATCTGGACATGGGTTTCTGCATTATGAGTTTGCCACTCTCCCACTACTATTTGGTAATATTGGAAAAAACCCACAACACACTAAACTGCTGATAAATCTTATTTGTCTTTGAAACTGAAATTATGATAGTGCCACTAGTCGATTCATAAAATGTTGATTAGTCCTAGATTGCTTCTTCCTTGAAATTATGACAGTGCCACTAGTCGATTCAGTTAATTATGGAAACTAACCAGCTTGTCCTGGTGAACTGAACAAACCATACTATGTATTTTTGTTGCAGGGAAAGAGGCGAAAGATCGACTAGGACCTAGCGACCTGGCTAAATGACAAGATAACAATCCAAAGGGAGAAGCAGAATTCCTAGAAACTAGCCTTTGACCAACTGCGTGCTGAAGTCGCGGTCCTTTGTGACAAGTGCCAGAAACTGAAGGAGTTAAACGCCGACTGGACGAAGCTACACAGTGAAGGTCGCGCCTTGGCTAGGAAGCAAACGGAGATCATGAAAGGGATCATGAAGGAAAATCGTATGGCTACGGACAAAATTCTCCAATCCGTGTTGGAGCACTGGAACCTACAGCTGAAGCACGACATATTACTGAAGGAGCTGGCCAATCTTAGGGAGGAAAAAAAGTAGCTCCGCGCCAGGCTCGCTTGAACCAAACATATGTCTATTTAGTACTGAACTGCCTGGTTTATCCTCTGCAGTGGTGATTTTGTAAGCGTGAACTTAACTCTATGCACGATATGTGTGTTCGTCTAAAATTAGTTTGCTCGAGGATTGAGTTTGGCTTAGTTCGGAAAGCGCAACTGCAAGTCTTACAATTAACTAGTTTCAGGCATTGGCACAACATAAATTAGTCATCTCGAATTTCCTTTATCCTCTATAGTCTATCCTTGTTCACCCTCGCGTGCCTTCTTTAATTCCTTCAACATATCCACAATGTAGTACTCTAGCTTCTGCTTGTCTTCCCTGAGCTGATCCCTCTCCTTTTCTGCATTATGAATCAACAACGTGTGACTATCCTAAAGCTTCTTTGCAGTTCCAACAACCAAGCTCCCATCGATTCCGTCAGTTAGCTGAGACTGCAAATTCTCGATTTCTTATTCTAGCTCCTTATTTCGTACCGACAGCTTGTAATTTTTTTCAGCTGCATCACTTACATCAGTAAATCTCCCCGACCTTTCCAACTCATACATCTCCCATAACTATGCCAAACATTTCTTAAATGCATCTGGCCACTGAAGATCCACCCACTCTACTGCTTTACACACCGGGCCAACCTAAAAACACACACACTATAGTGTTATGAACATGCACGACACATTTTACTTCATGTCACAGTTGACATAATGTAAACAAACCTGATTTGTAAAACCCAAAAACCTTCTCCCAGTGTTACTGCCTTTGAATGCAACATATCTCCTCAGTTTTAGCCCATGGTCACATGGCACTTCTCCATCGAGATCTAGGCCCTCCCATTCGGAGTCGTAGATCATCCTTGGTACCTATAGGTAAACGCAAAGCTGAAATCGAACATGATTGCATGCACATATGGAGCTCAGATCGAGAGATTTACCATTGCCTAACCCTAGCCCGAGAAAACAGAGGAACTCACATCGTGCAAGGAATACTCGATGTCGGAGAGAAGGCTATCGCTGCTCGACTGGTCGTCCTCGCCGTTCAAGGACAGCATGGCGAATGCGTCGGCGTCGGAGAGAGAGACACACACACACACACACACACACAGAGAGAGAGAGAGGGAGAGAGAGAGCAGCCCTTCTACCGCTGCAACAATGACTAAATTGGCATGTTACAATAGTTTAATGGATACCATGCCCTTTCCCTGGATTACTGTCTCCTGCCTCATATGAATTCTCTTCACACATTCTCATTTCAAATATTAAACCTGCACTCCCTCCATCCCAATTTCATTGCCTAACAAAAACATATCAGTATATTACATCATCTAAAGAAACAAAATCATGTCAACTACAAGGTACTTATGCATCACTTCTTCAGTCATGGTTTCACAAAACATTACATTACAATCTCTCAACAAACATAATCACAACATGGTTTCACAAAACATCACATTACAATCTCTCAACAAATGTAATCACAGAAACAAGTATATTACATCAACTCAAGAAACAAAATCATGTCGACTACAAGGTACTTACACATCACTTGTCCTGTCATGGTTTCGCAAAACATTACATTACAGTCTCTCAACAAACAAAATAACAGAAACAAGTACAATACATCATCTCAAGAAACATAATCATGTCAACTAAATGTATTTATGCATCACTAGTCCAGTCATAGTTTCACAAAACATTACATTACAATGTCCCAACAAACATAATAACAGAAACAAGTACGGTACGTCATCTTAAGAAATATAATCATGTCAACTACAATGTACTTATGTCTTATTACAACAATGATGGTTTCAGTGAGTGACATGTCCGAAAATCTCAACAGCTCGCACAACATTATATCGCAATCTCTCAACAAACATAATCACAGAAACACGCTCTAAACGCAACATCAGTCAATATTACAAATACAGGCAGGGGAACCCCGCGGTCCATATGACAAGCCCAGGGTAGCAGCTCTCATCAGATCTCATCAACGTTGACCACCTCATTCTGTTCAGCCACTACAGGGGCATCTACATCCACTATAACCCGTTCAACAACATCAAAAATGGTACCAAAGAAGAACACCTTCCTGGTTCGCTTCTTTCGCCACATAATCTGCATAAGATCTTCAGTATCCAAAACATCTATGAATTCTGCTTCTTATGATGCCACCACCGGATTTTTGCCATCTGCTTAGGGCCAATACTGATTTCCTTACCGATCATCTCTCTCATTTCATCAAGAGTTATGTTTTTAGAATCGACAGTGATCTCCATAGTACATGAGAAAACTGGCTTATTAACTCCCTCATTAAGTTTTGCCATGTATGAATCCACCTCTATGCGTATACTGAACTTATCTAGATCAGCATCTATTGGTCCGTATTCTCCAGGAGCAGAAGCTCTGGCAGCAAGATCTCCAGCAAATGCATACATATCATCAATCATCGCTTCAACTTTCACCTTACGATCAGCTGCACAACACTCTCAAACCATCTGAAGCTCATGGGAGTGCTCAATTTGCTGATAGGTATCATTCATGTTGTGCCACACCAATTTTGTCCTCTGTCTAGAACCCCAGGGATTCTAGCGGCAAGCATATCTACCAACTGCAAAACAGACACAACCTCTTTGCAATTCACAAGAAGATGCACATCTTGCCCGAACACAACCCTCTCGTAACCAAAATCAAGTTTTGAAGTGTACTGCCAAACATGAACTGTGAACTCATATAGGTCCCTTGTATCAAAGTTGTGCCTAATTTGATTAAAAAGGGGAACATTTCAGTTCATTCGATTCTATTATGTCGTAACTAATCTACTTGCAAGATAAGGCGCAGATAAGAAAAATTCACCTCTCGCTCTTCTCCCGGGTTTTTTTCTTCGAGATCTGAGTGCTGCATCCGCCCACCGGAGCCGAACAATCCGCCGCCAACCTTGCTTTTCTCTTCAACCCGCTGCTCGTAGGTACCTTGGGAGCAGAATCCTTGCTAGCCTGCTCGCTAACCGGGGCTGAAGACCTCGCCGCTGCTACGCATTGAGCCCCAGAATTGGGCCCTGACAGACCCTTTTCAGTCGGCGATGTAGCTACAACCTTCGCCTTGCAAGACATGCTGGGCCACCGCCGTCGGATTCAGTGTCGAGGGAGGGAGAAAAAAGGTCTTCCGCCGCCGGCAAATCTAGGGCCGGGGAAGGGAAGAAAAGGGACCACCGCCGCCGCCGCAACAAGATTCAGTGTCGAGAGTTAGGAAAGTACAGTAATGGATTTGCCCCTACGACACGTGCAGGGTGGCTAAGAAGAGTGACCGGCGAAGGAGGGGCACAATGGGAACTAGTGTAACGGAATATCCTGACTTAACAGCGCGATTTGAAAATATTTGGTTTGGCCATCATTCACTCGAAAGACCCCTCTCAGTAATTGGCGCCCCAACTTTCGAATCGCGGTGATAAAAATCAACTTGGGTACCGCGTTGCCTGGGCGACCCAACTTTTAGGCTGCAAAATGATATTCTCCTCTACAAGTCTTCTCACCGAAGGTTTTTGCTCTCTCTTGCTCGCATTGGGAGATCAGGAACTTTTCTATCGTTCTTCTCGTGTGGTTCTTCTTTGACCATCCTAGGCAAGGGAGGGCATGGCTTCACCAGGCTCCGAGGGTAATGTGCTTCCCCTTTCTTCCACTCTCTTTCTCGTTCTAGGGTTCTCTTTCTTCTTGGTTGTGAAACCCTAAGCCTTGAGCCCTAGTTCCCTCACTGTCCTTGGGTTCCCCTAACCTCTTCCTATCCCTTGTTTGTTGAAAATATTACATTCCTGCAAGTTGCTTGATCCATGTACAACTGCTTGGGTTGACACATTCATTCGGGTAGTTTTGGCCCCAGCCCCGGTCGTTGCTGATCTAGACGCCAAAATTTTTGGTCGCTGTTCCAGTCCACCGGACCTGGCGCCAGAATTTTCGGTCGTCGTTCTGGTCCACCGGACCTGGCGCCGGAATTCCCGGTCGGTGCGTTGGCGCCGCCGGACCTGGCGCCGAAACTCCTCTGTCACCAATTTTTTGTCCATGCACTTGCTGCAATCTAATCTTTTTAGGTTCTAGTTGGGTTTCCTTGTGGCATATACACTCATTTGCTTGTTTTTGCATTTCGTTTTTGTGTGCTCTTTGTGCAGGTTCCAATCATGAGTTTGACCCCGACACTAGCAAGAAGCGCAAGTTAACCATGGCTCCTCCTTCTCCTCCTCCGTCTTGCCGCATCAGTCTTCGTATTACTAAGCGTCAAGAAGCAGCTGCCGCTGTTGCTGGAGGTTCCGGTTCTGCTCGTGGTCCGCAGGGCACTAGGAAGAAAGCTTCTACTGGTCGGGAGGCCGCCAAAGGCAAGGGCAATCTTGGACCTACTGAAGAAGAAGATCCCCCCAACTACAATACCTATTCGGATATCACCGTGAGACAGTGGAGGGATCTTAGAAGGGAGAATTCTTATCGCTTCCATGAACGCACCTATCAAGGCTCTAACAAGTACTTCTGGACTGACACTCAGCGCTACTTCTGGGATGACGTCTACAATGAGCCCTCTTGCCTAAAGAGGGGCGTCATTGTCTCTCCCAGGTATCTTAATGAGGATCACTATGAGCACTACCTCAATACAGATTTTTAGTATATTGATGTGGCTTTGAAGATGGATATCTATGATCTCACCACCATCAATGTCAAGCTCATGCCAGAGGCTCTCCACCAGTTCCATTGCACTGTTTTCTTTCACTCTAATGCAACTCGCACTATCACTTGGATGACCGGTACCAACCCGTACTCGGCAACTTTTGTTGACTTCTGTTCTGCTCTAGGCTACACTCCTGAGAGGGCCTCTGGGTTCCGTATTCACTCCGAGAAGGCTTTCAGTGATGACTGCATCCTCTAGTGCTACCCTGAAGACCCAAGCCATCCTGCTCCCAGTCTGACTGGTATGTTCTACTATTACATGACCCTTGGCAAGTTCTTTCGCCACAATCTTGTGAGCAAGGCTGGGGATGCTATTGATGCTCGCGGTCACCACAAGAATCTGATGTACTATTGTGACCCTCGCCGCCTGAGGAAGATTGATGGGTGTGATTTCATCTATTCTGAGATTTAGCGGTCTGTTGAGAAGCGCATGACCCCTAACTACTGCCAGTATGTTCAGCGTCTGCTCGAGGTCACTTTTCCTGCTAAGTGCTTCCCTCCGGGTCCGTGCGAAGAGATGGACATCTACACCTTGCCTCTTCGGGGTACTCATGTTGATCTCCCACAGATGAAGCGGATCGACCAGTGCACCAAGCTTCTTCATGACCCATTCATTGCTAGCTCTAGCTCTTGTCGGGCTCTTCCCCGCAAGAAGGGACTTGCCAGGTTCTTCACTGGTCTGTGGAATATGTGCAGGTTCTCCTATGATGTTGCCCATTGCAGTCTCGAGCTCAGTCAGGAGAATAGGAGGCATCACAATGCCTTCTTGGCTGAGCGTGGTCGTCCATTGCCAGACATGGGCAATGCTTTGACTCCTATGCCCTATGTGAATTTTGAGATGCCACCGTTGGATGAGGACATGTTTCGGGGTTTTGATCCATCTATGCTGCCTGGCTTTGCTACTTCCAATTCCTCTCAGCATCGGTCTGCTGCTCCCGAGGGTGATGATGGTGAGGATGAAGACGAGGATGCCGACGAGGATGGGGATGAGGATGAGGAAGAGGCCGTGGAGGATGACGATGATGATACATTTGGCGGCTAGATCTTTCCCTCTATTTTGTTCTTCCTTTTTGGTGTCTCGATGCCAAAGGGGGAGAAGAGAGTAGAGTCTGCTTTTATGCTATTTACGTGAACAAGCCTCGCTACGTTTATTTGCCTCTTATGGGCTTGCGCTCCTATTTTCTTTATCAGCCTATTTGCTTTCGTGTGTGTGTCTGGACAAGTTTGGTTATAATTATTGTACTTGGATATCCTATGCTTGTGCTTACTATCCTTACTATTATGTGCTAGTTATCCTTGTATTTAACTTGTCTTGCCATGCTTGCTTCCTAAAGTTTTTGGGGGAGCTCTCCATTTACCTAAGTAGGTGCACCTTGCATTCAAATGCAACATCATCCATGTGCACACCTTATGGGGGAGCTCTCTTAAAACCTCCAAGGAAATCTCTATTAAAAGCCTATTTTATTATCTGTGTATGACTCTAGCTCGTTTTGTCATCGTCAACCAAAAAGGGGGAGATGAAAGGGAAAAATGCCCTTATCCAGTTTTTGGTTAACTATGACATCGGAGTTAGAGAGCGGACTAATGTTTCAACTAGTATTTCTACATGTGATAGTCCGCATTTGATGATGAGAGGCGGTAGGTGACCCCCCATTTGTTTATGAAGTGAAGAGCCGTGTTTTCATTACTTCTCTCTTATTTGTCTTTGAGTCTAGTAGGAAGCACCGCACAATTAAGAGGGGTGATCTCGATGCGATCGTTGGGGATGTTCTACACCACACACACAGCATATCACCTTCAGCCATACACCCACTAAAGGAGATACAACATGTCGTTGTGAAAAAGGGCTGGAAAAAGGTCTGGGCGAAATTAGCATGAAAACCGGCGCCGCCGGAGTGGCCGCCAGACTTTCTGGTCAGCACCGAAAATTCCCGGTGCACACTGGAACGGCTCATTGCAGAGGGTTTCGGTTTGCTGCCGGAAATATTGGTCTCCGCCGGAACTTTCGGCACGGCAGCTGGTCCGCTGGAACTTTGACCGGAATTTCCGTCGCCCAGTTTGGCGCCGCCGGCCTTATTGCCGGTTTGGTCACAGGACACTCCAAACGGCTCCTTTTTCACCCCGGACTATAAATACCACTTCTTCCACCTTGACCTGGTAGGCATTCTATTACACACTCATTCTTGAAGCTCTCTCTCTCTCACCATTGTTGAAACACAATTCCTTGAGGATCTCCCGTTCTACCCAACCAATTCCATATCCCTTTGGTAGAAAGCAAGAGGAGGTCCCGATCTACGTTTCCACCAAGCCAAAGTTCATTCCCCCTTGAGTTCATCAAGTTAGCTTGTTAATCTTGGGTTTGTGGGAAACCCTAGGCGGTTAGGGTCGCCCGGAGGCATTCGGATTGTGATTTGCTCCGTGGAAAGTTTTTGAGGGTTTGGAGACTACCTTAAAGTCTACCACGAGTAACTGAGATATTCCTTCGTGGGAGAGGCTCGGAGAAGAAGGTGAGCCTTCGTGGCATTGGGGAATCCTTCGTGGAACCTCACACCTCTCCAACGTGATGTAGCCCCCTTCCCAAAGGTGGTGAACACGGGAATACATCTTCGTCTCCTTGTGTTTTTGTTATTACTTAACAATTCTCTTACTTGTGTTGTTTACCTTGTGATAGCCTTCGTGCTTGAAGTATTGTATCATCATCTAGGTTGCCTCACCTAGTTTGCATTTAGGCTCACTTATTTTCTGCAAAGCCTAAAACATGCAAAAGATTACAAAGAATTTTGTAGAAACCTATTCACCCCCTCTAGGTAAACCATCTTACACTTTCACTTAGAAAGCTTGCAAGGTAATTATTGATGGAGGTAGCTTGAGAAATCTTTCAAGTAAGGAGTTATGTGCCAAGCTGAATTTGACTTATTTACCTCATCCCAAGCCATACTACATACAATGGTTGAGCAACAATGGTGAGATGAAGGTAAATCATATGGTACGTGTAAATTTTAAAATAGGGGCATACAAGGATTCTATTAACTTTGATGTGGTTCCTATGACTATTTGCCATCTTCTATTGGGTCGGCCTTGGCTTTATGATCGCCATGTGCAACACATTGGCCTTCCAATACATATCCCTTGGAATTCAAAGGAAAGAAGATTACTCTGCATCCAATGACACCACAAGACATTGTGAATGATTATCGTCAGAAGATAGAAGTGATTTTGAAGAATGATTCTGTAGCTCGGCGAGATAATGTGACAGCTGTTCATGATGTAATTGAGCCTAAATCGTGTGATATAACAAATAATGATAGAGTGCCTAATCTTCTGATATTAGCCACCAAGGAGGATATGCGAGAATTTCATGAGGATCCTATAGCCATAGCGGTGATGACCAAAAAGAAGGAAACTTTAATTTCCAACTTGGAGGAAACATTCGCCAATCTACACAAATACAACCTAATTCTTAACACGAAGAAGTGCTTCTTTGGAATACCAGCCGGAAAATGGTTAGGTTCCATTGTATCCCAAAGGGGCATAGAGGTGAACCGAGACAAAATTAAGGCTATACTCATAATTTCTAGGCAAACTCGCCAGAAGGACGCACAAAGACTAACTGGTTGCATTGCTGCAGGCAGCAGGTTTGTAAGCCGACTATGTGAAAGAGCCACACCACTCTATAAGCTCCTGAAAAAGACCAAAAATTCGTTTCAACTGATGAAGCTGACACTGCACTATAAGACATGAAAGCAGTACTCTCGTCCGCTCCTATCCTTGCAGCGCCGGAACCTCAGGAACCGATGTTGCTCTATCTAGCTACGACAAATAGGGTCGTTAGCATCGTCATGGTAGTGGAAAGGCCAGAGGAAAAACAGGAACACCTGGTGCAGTGTCCGAGTTACTACCTCAGTGAAGTCCTAACTGAATCTAAGCAGCGGTATCCGCACTATCAAAAGCTGGCCGATGGTGTGTTCTTTGCATCTAGGAAGCTACGACATAACTTTCAAGAGCACCAAATTACCGTGGTGAGCACAGTTCCCATGAGAGACATAATTAACAATAGCGATGCTACAAGACGTGTCGCAAAGTGGGGAATAGAGCTTTTAGCTTTCGACATTGAGTATAAACCTCGTACATCAATCAAATCCCAAATCCTCACCGACTTTGTCGCTGATTGGACAGAGACAACAGAGAATATGACCCTACCAGAGTCGGAATAATGGACCTTACATTTGACGGGTCTAAAGCGCTCGGGGGCTCGGGGGCTGGCGTGGTGCTAAAATCACCCCAAGGAGATAAGCTTTTCTATGTGTTGCAGATCCACTTCACAATAACAAACAACATTGCCGAATATGAAGCATTGCTGCATGGAATCCGGATTGCTAAGGATATCGACATCCGATGACTTATGTGTTATGGAGACTTAGATCTTGTTTCTCAACAACTATCGGATCACTGTAATGCAAACAAGCACATGTCAGCATATAGGGCTGTCGTGGATAAACTATGTAAATCGTTCGAAGGGTTTGAGATTCACCACATCCCTCGAATAGAAAATGAGGAAGCAGATGCATTATCTCGAATATGCTCTACACGGAAATAGGTCTCGGATGGTGCTTTTCTAGAGCACCTTAAAGTTTCCTCTATCACAGGAGTTGATGAGGAGTACCCGACCAAATCCGACTCACCATTAATAGCAGTTCTGGCTATGATTCCCAGCTGGACAAAACCCTACCTTGATTTCTTGGTAGACAGAAAATTACCTGAAGATGAGGTTCTATGCCGGCAGATCGTCCGGCGAGCAAAAACCTATACGATAATAAATGGTGAGCTCTATAAGGATAGCGTGTCTGGGGTCTTTGAGCGATGTGTTTCTCCGAAAGGAGTGGAAATCCTATGGGAGATCCACGAAGGCGAATGCGTCCATCATGCTGCAGCCAAATCTTTAGTGGCCGAAGCTTTTAGACACGGATTTTTCTGGCTTACAACCAAGGCTGATGCCGAACGACTTGTCAAGCCGTGCAAAGGCTGCAAAAAATACGCCAAACAAGCTCATGTTCCGGCTGATCAGCTGCGAACAATTCTGATAACATGGCCTTTCGCGGTCTGGGCGCTTGACATGGTAGGACCGTTTAAACGGGCTCCAAGTGGATTTACTCACCTCTTAGTGGAGGTGGATAAGTTCACAAAATGGATTGAGGCTAAACCCGTCACAAGTTGTGATGGAGCAATAGCCAAAAGATTTATCAAGGATGTTATAATCTAATACGATTATCTGCACAATATTATTAAGGACAACATGAGCAATTTTTCTATGGGAGACCTTGACGAATTCTGCAACCATCAAAAAATCTGGCTTGATATTGCATCAGTCGCACATCCACAAGCCAACAGACCAGTCGAAATAGCAAATGGTTTCATCCTTCAAGGACTCATACCAAGACTCGAAGCACCACTCCACCGTGCTACGGGGGCTTGGGCGGAAGAATCGCCATCTGTGATATGGAGCTTGAAAACAACTCCGAACAGGTCAACAGGGTACACACCTTTCTTCTTGGTCTATGGTGCAGAAGTAGTTCTTCCTAGTTATTTGACTCATACTTCTCCCCGAGTTGCTGCGTATATTGAAGAGGATGCCAAAATTTCTAGACAAGATGATCTCAATTTAATCGAAGAAGTTCGTGTCGTTGCGAAGTAGAGATCAACAACCTATCAGCAGAAGTTACGCAAGTATCATAGTCAGAGAGTCAAGAACCGATCTTTCAATAAGGGTGACTTGGTTCTCCGGCTTGTGCAAAAAAGAAAGCACAAACTTTCCCTAGTTTAGGAAGGGCCCTTTTTGGTTAGCCGAGTATTGCATAATGGTTCTTAATATCTAACTGATATGCGGCCAGTCAAAGAAAGACCTGCTACTAAGAAGAGAAAGAGATTTGGAGGTAGTACAAACCTAGAAGAATTAGAGACAGTGGAATATTGGTCAGCTACGTCCCTTTTATTATTAAAATTTCTTTCTTTATAATCATATATGTGTACATGTTCAAAGTGAAATAAAGTATTGGTTGCCTTAATATTTTCTGAGAAGTTTTATATTACCATCTTATTTCCGAATGATCATGTCAGATTCGAAAATCCCAGAATATTTGGAAGTACTTTATGCTCATGTTTGTTCTAGTTAGATTTCTGTTTCTAAAAATGCTAGCTTCAGGTATAAATCTAAATTTTCTAGTTTATACTTTGGTTTTTGTCTGATTGCTAGATTTGGGTATTTTCCAAGTAGTGAATTGTCGGTACTAGAAGCCGGCTTTGTTTCCTAGTTTAAAGTGGTTTAGCATTTGAGCTCCGTTGCTCGGCAAAGTTTCAGTGCTGAAGGTTTGCCGGTTCACGAATGGGACGAGGCGGAAATCCAGATAAATGATAAGTATAGGCAAAACAAAAAGTGCTTATGTAAATTTTCAGGCACATCAAAATACAGCCAAAAAGTGCTAAAAAAGTAAAAAACATCAGTGCTTACAAGCTTCGCAATAGAAAAATAGTATACTACTTATTACAATCAGACTATTTCAGGATAACACATTGTTTTCTGGTACATTATGATGCAGGAGAAGAGGCAGGATATGCCGGCTCGCTGGACACATCACCCAAATCACCCCGATATCTTTCCGAGACAAGTAAGTCAGACTCGGTCTGCTCATCGTCTTCAGAAATTTTAGCAGTAACTTCTTTGTGGGTGGTGGTACTTCAACCGGAGTGAAGAATGGAGTGTCGTAACTAGTCAGCTCAGCTACACAACATCCATATCTGGCACAGGCGTCCATGATATCCTTGATGTTCTGCTCTTTGCTGTCTTCATCAATAGTTGAATAACCCTTGGTTACTTGCCATATTTCCATGCTTCCATGGTGGTTCATAACCATTGTTAGGGCATTCTGTGTTGCAGTTCACGCATAGGACATGTTCCAATATTGGATAAGCCGGGGAATCTCGTTTGCCTTGTCCCGCACCTTAAAGGCAGACATTCTTTTCATGTCAGAAACCTTTAAGGATTCACCAATGTCCTCTAGTGACTGGCTAAAATCGTGAAGCAGATCTCTGACTGAAGTAAGCCGGATGGTGCGAGACTCGAAGAAGGAAGAATCCAGAATATTCAAAGTTGATGTAGCCTGGCCTAAAGTCATTACCACATCAAGGTCTCCAACTTATGCCAAGTCGTCATGGACTCCAAAGGTGAATACTATCCTCTTTGAGATCCCACTTCCTACCCCATTGAATGGTATACTGCTTCATACTCTGTCCTATGACCATGATAGGTTCACACCGACAAGCACGGAGGCAAGGAAGGAAGCCCGGGGACTCACGCCCGACAAGACGGAGCCTTGTAAGAGGAGACGGAAGAAGCTCTAGACAAACCGGCGCTAGGGCCAGCGAAACCGACACCACCGCCATAATTACCGACGACAACACCGATGGACCTAAGCCCCCGCCGGAACGTCCGGCGCCCATCTCAGTGGACCGGACCCCGCGCCCTAAGCGCCTTCTGTATGCCTTTCCGGCATGCGACCAGAATATTCAGCGACGATCGGAAATCTCGGCGCCAGATCTGGCACCACCGGACTTATTGTATGAATCTCCCGTCTACGCACGGATTTGGGTTTGATGCCCTGGAATATTCCCTTTACTTACCTTTTTGCCCCTATTATCCCTAAACTACCCCCATTCTAGTCGCTGGCCTATAAATAGAGCACCCACCCCCTGATGTATCCCTAGGTATAGATGATAGACTAAAGACATCCCCTTTGTCGAATCTCTAGTTTTGCCTCATACCCTTACCAAAGGGGACAGACTATCATCACCATCTCGTTGGAGTTTGCATCGCGCATGTCTCGTTGTACAAGGCCTTGGCATCAGAGCCCTTTGCCAAGATGTCAAGACCCTCTCCAAGGTGTTCTTCCCTCCCTGCTTGGGATCGAGGGAGCACGTTGACCGATCTTTCCTTGCGAGGATTCTATCGGACCGGTGGCCACTGGTAGGTGCAATCGGCCTTGTATCATGCGAGTTTTGCATGTGTTCATTGTGTTCTTCGTGAGGTGTACGTCCTCTTCCGCTACCTTCTCCATTTTCCCTCGATTTCCCATCGATTTGACCATGATACCTGTGAAGATCGGGCCACCCATGAGGTTACCCCTCAACATCTGGTATCAACAGCTTTTGGTTACCATGGATTTCACATCCATTTTGTCTTTTCCCCATAAATTCAAAAATTTCCACCAAAAATAGCCCCAATTCGTGTTTTGGATCGATCTATGATTTGAGTGCATTTTGGTAGGTTTTGATCCATAGATTACTTCTTAAACTTGTTGATCTACCTTCCCCTGTGTTCCCATGGCCTAATTCCTTGATTTCCCCTCAGATCTGAAGTTTTCATCATGTTTTTCCATGGAAAATCGCATTTTTCGTGTCCCGAATGTGTTCCGGCGCCAGGTCCGGCGGACCGATTCAGCCGCCATAATTTCCAATCAGAATTCTGGCAAAACCGGCCAACCCCCAGAAATTCCGGTGCGAATTCCGGTCCGCCGATTTGGGAGCCAATAGATTCAGCTCCGCATCATTTTGAGTATAACTTTTGCATATGAACTCGGATTTTGCTGTTCTTTAGCTCGTTTCGAAGAGGAGAAGGAGCTGTATATCATTATCCAAGTGGTTCATGCTATCTACTCCATCCAAATTCCATGAGAAAGGCGGAATCCAATAATAAAGGGTGAAGATCGGGAAGGAAAGGTATATAAATTCTACGACTTCTCCCTACTTGCTTTCCTTTGTGAACTCCACTATCTTTGCGAACAATAAACACCTATTGATACTAGTTCCTCCTATGATTGTTTGGGCTATGCACATTTGATACTTGTAGAACTCCGAGCAAAAGTTGTAAGCGCACTATCTCATATAGTTATCTTATATAGTTGTTGGCACAAGGAAGAGGCAAGTGAAAAAGAAAGAAAAAGAGAGAGAAATAGGGAAAAGAGAAAAAAAGTAAAAGAAAGAAACAAGTGCCTCATAGAATAGGAAGCGCAAACTCGATAAACATCATATAGGTGGTACTTATTATGCATATCTTGTAGCCCACCAATTTTATTGCAATCGAACTAGCGTCTCTCCTTGCACGAGTTTATAGTCTTCGCTAGCTAATCATTTGGTTCTTAGATCACTTTCTCCATCGCACAACTCCCATTTATCCCAACATAATTTCGTGTTTCCTTATACACAATTTTTATCTTATGGATTGATTTGTTTTGCTTTGTGATCATCGTGGTTCTTTACATGCCATTACAATATCTTGATTTCGGATTGTTCTTGGACACGCCACTGTAACATCCCAAAATTTTCCAAATTTTGGAATGTCATAATATGGTAAATAAAATAATTGAATTGTTTGATCTTGTTGAAATTTTTGTGAAAAGAAACTTTTAATGTGGCTTGGTAAAAATTCAAACTACATTAAGAGAAGTGGATTAACATGACAAACACGGGTTGGGAAGTTTGAATAAATCCAAAATTTTGTTCTTGCATTGCATCATGGTATCATGCATAATTTACAAAATTGAAATAATGATAAAAAACCATAAATTCTCCGTGCCACTTTATTCCAAAGGGAATTAGATAGGCTTTATTAAAACCTTTTTTGCTAAGACAACAAACATTGTTAAAACATTAGACTAAAATGATCTACTTGAATTTAGAAAATTTTAGAAACAAGTTAAAATTGATTTGGAGTTCAGATGAAAATTCTATGTGAGAAATAAGAAAACAGAAAAGGAGAAAAGAATTAAAAAAACTAGCTAACCTACCCAGCCGGACCAGCCCAACCCACCTACCCCCTACCGCACCCGCGCGAGCAGCGAGCAGTGCGTAGCGTGCAGCGCATAGAGCAGCAGCAGCCGTGGCCCAGCTTCAGCCCATCTAGCAGTGCCAACCCGTGAACCGCTGCCCCTCTCGCTGCCAAGCGGGCCCCACGCTGTCATCACCTTCCTCTGGCCAGACTCTGCATCGAGCATGACCCCGACGAACTGCCCGCGTTATCCTCTCCGATTGGTTCGCATTTGTTGCCTCCTCCTCCACGATTCCTCCGGATATATATAGCCTGGATCTCCTCTTCGAAACCCCTCTAAAAACCCTAGACAAAAGCCGCCAGGCTGCTGCGGAATTAGTTGTCGAAGTTCCACCACCGGCCGCCGCCATTGAAGCTTAGATCGAGCTCCATCCGTGAGGGTTCCGACCGTCGCCTTCTGCACCGCGTCGCCGCCCACCATCATCGTCGCTGCCGCCAGTTCGTCATTATCACTAGGGCTGTCCGATCAAGTCTTGGCTGTCCAGATCTTGCGGACCGACCGCAGCCGAAGCTCCAGCCAAGCCATATAGCATGCCGAGCCGTCCGTGAGCCGTTGTTCCATCGCTGTCGATCCAAATCTAGCGGCCGCGGATGATCCCTTCACCACATCGACGACACGTTGTGCCAGGTCAGCCCCAATCAGCGCCATGCCAGCCTTTTGCTGACTAAGCAAGGACAATCAGCATCTGGTAACTTAAATTTGATTTAAAAATACAGAAAATAAGCAAATATTGTAAAATTCATATTAAATCGAATACATGTCCAAAAATTTCAAATAATATATCGTTGGATTCACAAAAATACGTAGAATATTAATACAAGATTAGATCTAGTGTTTACTGTAAAGTTTTACTGTAACAATTTAATCGTTTTAATAGCCTTTTAATGGTATTTAAATTGTATAAAAATAATTAGAACTCTGAAAAATACAAATAATATATCAAATTGAAGCTATTTTCATGTATTTTAAATATATCTGGTCAGATCTAGTTTTTGCAGAGTGTTTAACTGGTAATAATTTAATTGGTTTTAATGGCTTTATAAATCATTTAAATTCATAGTAAATTATTCATAGATCATAAAAATATAAATAATATGTTCCCAGATTGACAATTTTACGTAGAATAGAGATCTAGTCTTAGATATAATTTATGATGTAGTAAATATTTTAAACGATTAAAACTCTATTAAATAGTAAATAAATCATAGAAAAAGATCTACAATTTCAATGAGGGTGAATCCAATTCCTACTGGTTTGTATTAATGTCCTCTATCTAGTAAAACCAATAAACCAAATTTAATTCGACAATTAGGATGTACGTTGCAACAGAACTACTAAAACCCCTTATTTGGTCATCAAGATTTAATAATAAGTACCCTATTGCATTAAATGATCTCATGTATGCATCATGTGTTATAATAGTGTTCAGAAAACTAAGTACATCCATTGTGACATTAAACCATCATACATGATCGTCATTGTTGTGGTTGTTACATTTGTAATTGTGTTGACTGTAATTATTTTGTCCTCGCGTTAGATTGTTCGGAGAGTGCGATTGCTGCAAAGGAATTCAATCGTCATCCATATATTTTAACATAAGGCAAGTTACATCACTTGTTCATATTTATGTCCCAGTTTTGATTATGCATGTTTTGATCTTCAAATTCTATAGTAAGCATGTGTTTGATTTTTGGTAGATTTTCTTAGTAATATTTTTGCAAGTGCGGTTTTGTAGTATGCCATGAGTAGCTTTATACTTAGAAATTTATCCATCCTAATAGGTTATCCCTGTTTTTGCTAAGTACTGCTTGATATGCTATATATAAAAAGTATCGTTGGGGGTTCGAAAGTCTGAAAATTTTCTAAGTATAAAGCTCTCTCGAGCGAACCTTTTCCTCTCAAAACCTCCTTCAAAATAAAACTAAGTTTTCTTCTGGGCGGAATGGTTGTCGGGTTAATGAGTGGAATTTTTGTGGAGGACGGCCGCCCAGGAATCAAAGAAGTCTGCCATGTTTCAGAATTCAGAAGCTTTCAGTGCAAGCACAATACATATGGGCTCTATCTTGGCCTAGTACTTAGTGGGAAACCTCACCGGGGTACCAACATTTGGAGGTTCTTGGCACGGTTGGATCCAGCTGGTAGAGGGGCTACTAAGGGAAAGCCAAGCCATGGTCTTGTCTGTAAAAGGACTTGATCGTGGATTGTGGGGAAAGTGCACAAACTCTCGAGAGTAATTCAATCTAATCGATCAGCCAAGTTCATGGAAAAGAACACTGGAGCATCTGAAGGATGGAGCCTCTGAAGGATCTTCCTCTCTCTTTTCAAACTTAGAGTTTTCTAAAACCCCATGGCGTGAGTAATATCGCTAATGGGTGGGATCTTGGGAACTTGGTGAGTAATATCCAAGTGTTAGGTTGTTTGGGCACTTGGTGAGTAATATCCCCGTGTTCCATTTGACCCTTTATTACTTAAACAATGTTTACAAAGTAGGGTAAACTTCTCTCTCTTTTCTTCTTACTTTGTTAAAATTGGCTTTATGCAAATAAACTACAAAGCCTACTCCTAGCCTTACATGTAGAGTCAGTCTTATTCTTTCCTTGGTGTAATTTGCCAATACATTAAAAGTATTGACCAACTCGTTTGGCTGCATGTTTCATGTGCAGAAATTGGAGATCGTTGAAAGGTGTGCTAGGATCGCGGGTCTTCACTCAACCTGCTTGTGGCATTGATGGGACTCCGAGTTGTATTATTTCGCTTCTGCTGTAATAATGAAACTCTGGATTATTCGATTCATGTAGTAAAAGACTTGTGTTTTACATGATATTTCATCGACTGTGAGTGCTAGCTAATGATCCAGGGACTAGCATGTTAATCACAGGAACTTAGGATCTTTATCGATCCAAGGTCACTAAAACCACCTTCCATACCCATCCAACATAAGCTTTGTGTGTGTGTTTTTTAGTGTTTAGTTGGTTTTGTTGTTCCGCGTGAAGTTCACTTTACTTGCTTTTGATTGCTCTCAAGTGTGGCCACTTGCACGATACTATCTTCCAAGGTAAAGTAACATTTGATGTTGCATCCTTAAGCCCCCTACCACTTCCATATACACCACTTGGTCTTGTGAATCATGTCTAGGGACTCCGGAACCGAGGATGATATCTATGAAGAATCCATGATGAGCCACCATGACTATAACTCCACAAGTATAGAGGACATGACGAAGCACTACACCGACAATGGCTCGGCATGCTTTGTGGACCCGGAGCATTGCACCTATGACGACTCCACATGCATGGAAGATATGGAGCACGTCATCAACTATGGCTCCTCAAGCATGGAGGAGCTCTACATCGACAATGGCTCCTCATGCATGGAGTACATGGAGCACTACATCGACAATGGATCCACATGCTTGGGTGATATGGAGTACTACATCAACAATGACTCCCCAAGCATAGACGTCTTCGAGTGCTACAATGACGACGCCTCACCAAGCATGGAGGACATGGCGAACTTCATCATTTTCGAGGGCTCTTCCATGAGCCATGAAGAATACATCCACCACTTGGAGATGGAGGACTACTATGCCAAGCAAGAGGAGGCATATCATCAAGAAACCATGACCTTTAAGGCCAAGAGTTCCACACCAAAGGGCACCACCTACTTCGATGATCAATCTCCAAGGCATCAAGCACGACAACCTACATGGTGTCATGTGCCACCATCTCCAAGGAGAGCGCCATCCCCTCCAAGCCGTCAAGCGCCACCATATCCAAGGCACCAAGCTCCACCATCTCCAAGGCGTCAAGCGCATATACCTGCCAGACATCAAGTTCCACCAACTACAAGAAGAGTGGCGCCCTAGCATCATCTTCCAAAAGAGGCATCAAGAAGCAAGAATCTTCATCGACAAAAATCCTCTAGAGATCATCGCCAACATCAAGAGGATACAAGATGTCGTCAAAGGCATCTTCGCCACCTCGAGAGCCCCAAGGGCCAAAATTTATCAGAGAAGTTGAAAAGTGACCTCGTCAAGTTCAAGAAGGACATGGACTACAACTTGCCCAAATATATCGAGACAATCTCAAGCATGCGCCACCTACATTAACCTTCGCCAAGGCACGCCAATGACCTCCGTCGACGCCATCATAAGGCACATTCAACTACTCGCGCCACCACCAAAATGGCACCAAGAGCAAGCTCTCCTCCTCGCCATCAAGCTTCAACACCCAGCCTTGACGTCCTAGATGACGCATGAAACTTCATGGATGAGGAAGATGAAGACCTCTACTGCACCAAGTTGGATGAGTACGTCAAGAGGATGTCTACACAAGCCAAGTTGGCCACGACGAAGAATGAGCAAGCTCCAAGTAAAAAGCCTACGCTACAAGATGGCGATGACAAGGTCGAGAATGGTGAGCATGGTATTTTCCCTTCACCAAAGGAGGCGCATGGAGTTGAGCACACCACGCATATCCCTACACGCTTGAGTGATGAAGTGGTACCAGTCCCATGTGAGTCTGAGAGCCACTTAGCCCACTTGAGTGAAAGCAAGAGTGTGATGAGTGACTCCACCATACGTGAGATTGAGTTCTTCCACTTTGAGGGCATGAGTGATGCACCGAGTGAGTTGAGAGTGGTAGTTGATAGGTCATATGAGACCATTTTGATTTCTAACAACTTACCCTCTACCTCTAGTGTGTTTTCTCATGAAGTTCTAGGTTACATGGATCAAGAACATACAAGCCTCGAACTTATGATGCGTCAAATGGAGAAGATGTACATGGTGCTTGAATATGATTCTACGCCATGGCTACATCAAGAATACGAAGTCGCCCACATGGAGGACTCTACTACTACAACACCCACATCATATGAGAGGTATGAACAAGGTAAAAATAAGGGTGTTCGTGATGCCATGATCCCACTAGTGGACATGATGACTTGTGATGATTGGCATTCTTTGGATGATTCATTCACATTTCCATGCAATACTTTGCCATTGCATAATGTTGAGCATGTGAAATTATTTGATTGTGATGATGTTGCCATATACATGCCATGCTATAAACGTTTCATCTTTCCCATTGTTGCTTGCAATATGTTGAACAATTGCTCTTTCCAATGTTTTGCTTGCAATGATGTCAAGAATGATCATCGTGTTGCGACAAACTTGATGAATAATTTCTCTTTCCATATGTTCGTTGGCAACCATGCTATTTCTTTGGACATGCCTTGTCAGGATAGTTATTCATTTTGTCCCGTTGCTTGCAATAAGATGAATACTTGATGTTTCACTTGCTTTGCTTGCAACAATAATTATCATATGGTTTCTAATGAGATGGACCCCATAGCTTTATCAAATTTTGGAGATTTTGATGATTGCCATGTAAGCATGTTCCGCACTTGCATACTCACCATGCATCTAGTTTACACTTGATTGACATTAATGGTGATGTGCACAAGAAGAGATAGGTCATGATGGATGATGTGTTTCTCTACCATGCACACACATTCTTCCTTTTATCTATGATGTGTATGTACCCGCACACGAATGTCAACCTCGGTTGAGCACGAGTTGACAAAAAGAGCTCTAGGGAGTATCCCCCAAGTGAGTTCAAGATCAAGCCCATCTCTGATACCTTTTGCATGCTTTGCATCTTTCATGTTGGAAAATTTCTCTTTCCTATGGTCAGCTTGCAAGCATGTTAATAGTATTCTATGACCTTGTGATAGTCATGTTTCTTTTCTATTGGATATTGATGCTTTATGTGTTCCAACAAAAATGTTGAACAATCTCTCTTTCCGATGTTTTGTGTGTAACCAAAATTCCATTATGAGCATGTATTGTCATGGGAGCTTCCAAGTACCTCGTATAGTTGTTACAACAAACATAAGGACCACTTGCCCTTTCATTTGGTTTGTTTGCAAACATGTTGCTTTTGCTTCCGCTAGTGATACACATACTCCCATGATATTTGCTTTTGATGATTTTGTGTGGCATCCAACATAGTGAACAATTTATCTTTCCAATGGTTGGCTTCCACACATAATTATGTCGTTTTGGATATCCTTCCTCATGTGTTTTTTCTGAATTCTCCTATTCTCGCATTAAAGATATTGATCAATACCTTAGTCAATTTGTTTGAGTGCCACACTAGAAGTTCTATGGAGTTTTTGAGTTCCCACATTTGGATGATGTTCAAACGATTTCCATGCACTTTGACCTTGCATATGCATCCCGTTTGGTATACTTGAGTTGTGCTAATAGTGTTGTGAACAAGAATGGACATGCCACAAATGACATGATCCTCTATCACACACAAAGATATTTTGCTTGGTCTTTGTTGTGTGAAGGTACAAGTGTTTACACGTCAACCTCTAGGGACCGAGAGTTAACAAGACGAATCGAAGAGAGTTCCCTAGGGCTGCCTATCAACGAGCTATCTCTACATCATAAGGTGACTTCCTTCTACTTGAGGACTCATGCTATAATCTTCATGAATTGGCTATGCTTTGAGTGTTTGTTCACTTACGTTGTGAGCTTTGTAGGCTTCATAGAAGGTGAAGGAACATTGAAGTGTTGTCAAGTCAATCATCCTAAGAACGGCTATATGGTGAACCCCGGGATCAAGAAGGTCTCTCCACATCCTCTTCTTAGAGATGAGCATGAAGAGTCGAGGACGACTCTTTTTGAAGGGGAGCTGATGTAGCCCAACCTACGTTCGTTACCACATCAAGGTCTCTAACTTATGCCAAGTCGTCATGGACTCCAAAGGTGAATCCTATCCTCTTTGAGATCCTACTTCCTACCCCATTGAATGGTATACTACTTCATACTCCATCCTATGACCATGATAGGTTCACACCGACAAGCACAGAGGCAAGGGAGAAAGCCCGAGGACTCACGCCTGACAAGACGGAGCCTTGGAAGAGGAGACAGAAGAAGCTCCAGACAAACCAGCGCCAGGGCCAGCGAAACCGACACCACCACCGGAATTACCAGCGACGGACCGAAGCCCCCACTAGAACATCCGGGGCCCATCCCGGCGGACCGGACCCCGCGCCAAAAGCGCCTTCTATATGCCTTTCTGGCATGCGACCAGATCCGGTGCCGCCGGACTTATTGCTGGAATCTCCCGTCTGCACACGGATCTGGGTTTGATGCCTTGGAATATTCCCTTTACTTACCTTTTTACCTAGTTTATACCTAAACTACCCCCATTCTAGTGGCTGGCATATAAATAGATCCCCCACCCACTCATGTATCCCTAGGCATATATGATAGACTCTGAAGTTTATCCCAGAGAGCTTGGGTGATGTCCTTCTCCCTGGCCAGCTCATTTGTTAGATCTGAGATTTTCTTGTCTTGGATGGCGATCTTGCGATCACGTTCGTCGGTGGCCATGTTGGATGATTCAAGAATGCTGTTAATACTGCGCTCATGATCTTCCTTAAGATTATTCAGCTCTCGCCTCAAATCGTCATTCTCCACCTCTAGGGTTTTGAAATTCTTGGCATCTTCAATCATTTTGCATGACTATTGGAGCAGTTCTATAAAAACAAGATAATAGTCGAATAAACATTCGACTATGAAATAAAAAAGAGCAAGTATGAGGATTGAAATGATTACCTTCAGCTTCATCTTTGGATATTTTCAGTTGAGCATTCTCTAGACGGAGAGCTCTCATCTCTCTCCGTTTATTGAAGATATTCTTCAGAAATTCCTAGTTCTAATCATTAACTTTCTATAAGTCAGAATAATACCCAGAGTCAGAAGTCTACTAAAGACTCAAGCTAATATTTTAACTAAGTTAAATATCAGTGCGAGCCTTGGGGGATATACTAGTTCGTTCTTTGCCATCCTATGAAAGCATAAATCCTGATTTCCTATCCAACTTCATGCTTGGGGGCTAGGGGATATGATATGAAATAAAGTAAAGGAGAGAGTCGAATTCCAACTTACATAATGTTTGTGGGTCATCTTGTTTAGACTCATGTTCACCTTAGAAGAAACCTTCTTAGTGAGAGTCAGAGGGATCACTGGTGGTGACGGAACCACACCGGCCTTCAACTTGTCGTCACAGAGACGAACTTGGTCAAGAAGCTCGGAGAGTTTTACGTCCTCGGCTTCTCGTGCCTCTTATTTAGTAATGATATTCCAGCTCTCCAAACATTGTTGAGCCAACTTCTGGATTTCTTTTGCAGTTTTCTGAGTAATGCCAAGCTTGGTGATACCCGGATTACTTAGGAGATTATCCGCAAAAACTTCTGCTGAGGGATCATTACCCTTTGAGTGTTCAACCATGTCAGTTGCCGAATCACCTATGGTGACGTTGGCTTGCGAGCCAAGGATTGCTGGCTTAGAGTGCTGAGCCAGATCTTCTACAACACGAGGATATGAAGCAACCTCCGGTGCTATAGAAGGCATTGGGGTAGGAGTCGGAGGTGGAGCAGCAGGTGAAGTCGAAATTAGCTTTGACTGGCCCAGTTTTTTTGGTGTGATTCCTTTCCCCTTGCCCTTGAAAAGTTGTTTAGCTCTGAAGAAGTGACAGTTCAAAGATCATTATGCATCGAAAATAATGTGAGATAAAATATAAGACATTGTAAGGAAAGTTACCTCTTCACAACAAACACTTCTTTCGTGCCAATGGAAACAGTGGGAGTTTTGCGTTTCTAGGTAAACGCTTCCGGCAGCAGTACAAATTCTCCTTCCCTTGAGGAGCCATTTCCTCAGGTGTATATCCCTCAAGAGGAGCAAGCTCCGACTCGGGGAGATCAACAAGCTGAAAGAAGTATCATCTTAGTATTGCGAAGAAACTATAACAAGGTACATATGAGCACATATTCTAATATAAGAGTAACATCTAGAAAACTCACCGGTGTCACAGGATCGTCAGCCCTATACATGTCCAGAGAGAGATCTGGAATCTTCCTCTTGACTCGCTGTTTAATCAACCATTTAATCTGGGACTCATATTCATTGTTGGGGATTGATCTCGAGCTGATCCTTAGAGAATCCGTCTTGCTCTTGGTGATCTTATGCATGAGCCGATCACCATGGTGCCAGAGGGGTTGAATCTGGTGTGCCAGCCAACAGTGAATGAAATCGGATTCTTTTGGACCCTTGTGCTTCATCAGGTACTCAATTCCTCTCTTGGCAAGAAGCAGATCATCGGTGAGAGCTAGAGCTTCCGCATCCTAGGACATTGGGGCATGGCGGCACCATCGATGAAAGCTGGCAAATCAGTTTGTTTGCCAGGAGCCGGTCTATCCTTATGGTAAAAGAACTTGGATGACCATTTCTTCACAGACTCACTAGCCTTAATCTTAGGATACACTCGATCTGTCCTAGCAGTTAGGCTAAGAGTTCCGGTAATGTAAGGATTATCGGAACTGATAGAATTTCTCCAGGTACCGAAGTAGTACCAGAATAGAATAAGACTCGGCCTAATTTTGAGATAACCCTCACATAAAGAAGCATAAGCGCTAATTTCAAGAATTGTTTTCAGGGGGAAATTGTGGAGTTGAACTCCATAATAATCTATGACCTCAGAAAATAAATCTGAGGGAGGAAAGATCAAACATCTATTGAGGTGAGTGCCGAAGTGCACCCGCTTGTCAGCGTGAGGGGTGGGGATGGTTCGATCAAATCCACTCCGTCGGTCGCTAGTGCGGAGGAGACCTTCCTTCTCAATGATGTGGAGCTTCTCATCGTCGAGGACACACGAGATCATACCCCACGGAAGTTTTCTTTCTCCACCGCTGCAGAGGTCGCCGCCGTGTCAGAGGAAGAGGCCTCAGCCATTTTGTGGACGGTGGAGGCCGTAGATGGGCGGCGCTGTGCGTTTGGAAGACGAAGCAAATGAACTTGTGCATGGTGGTGTTGGGAGGAAGGAGAAGGCAATGTCACTGGTAAGGAAGAGAAAGGAGATCTTGATCCCTTATATCCTTCACCTGCACCAAGATTTGTGCAAAGTGAACAGTAACTATGCCACGCGTCGTGGAAGGATCTAGGTAACCTCCTCGCGAGGATTACGCTGCGTCAATATCCGCACACGCATTAAAACGACCCCTCGGTTCCGCAAAAGGCGGACCCAGAAATGGTCGTGCTGTCAGGAATGTCTGTCAATGACATGACTTGACCTTGACTGATGTCAAGTTACGTTAGAGACCAAATTTAGGCTTAGTTTGAACTTCAAGCTAGAAATATGAATAATGTACTCATAGGTCCGACTCGCTTTGTGACATGGATCCTACCCATTCTTTTGAGTTTCAGGAACCCTTCAAGATTCTGCAAGCCAAAGATGAATCAAGCTAGACGATGAAATCCGACTCTGGATCTTGAGGCTTCCGGGGGCTGCTGTTGGGGATATACTTTCCGGAATCCTCATTGTGCCTTGCTGACCAGGATGGCCCACTTCGGGTTAGAGCTATGCTTCACGGGCGGCCTAGTCAGAGAGAAGAAACGGAGTCCAGTCCGGCTACGGGAAGGCCCAGAAGACTTACCGAGATAGGCTTGTTTAGTTACTTGTAGTCCAAGATGTACTATGTAACCGACTCTTAGTCGTAGCCGGATATGTCTCGCCTGTAAACCCTAGGCAGGATATCTATATAAGCTACCTAGGGACCAGCCTTTAGGGCACCCCACAATAGTCTACAACCTCAACTCGCACAGGCGAAACCCTTGTAACCCATATTCCGGCTCTACCGTATTACCGGATTGCTAGCAGGAGTAGGATCCGTCCACCATCTGCGGATTTGAACCTGGGTAAACTTGTGTGCTCACCGTCCCGGAACACCGTATGACTCACACCCCTCTCTTCCATATGCCCCAAGGACCCCCTCATGGCATACTTGTCCTCAATCCGACGAAACACAGATCGGTCCAAAACACGAATTGCTGCTATTTTTGGTGGAATTTTCGAATTTATGGGGAAAAGACCAAATCGATGAGAAATTCGTGGCTACCAAAAGCTGCTGATACCAAATGATAAGGGGTGACCTCGAGGGTGGCCCGATCTTCAAGGATCTCCTAGTCAAATCGATTGGAAACTGAGGGGAAAGGGAGAAGGTAGCAGAAGCAGACGCACACCTCACAAAGAACATGATGAACACACGCAAAACTCACACGATGCAAGGTCGATTGCTCCCGTCGATGGCAACCGGTCCGATAGAATCCTCGCAAGGAAAGATCGGTCAACATGCTCCCTCGATCCGAAGCAGAGAGGGAAGAACACCTTGGAGGGGTCTTGACAACTTGGCAAAGGGACACTGGTGCCAAGGCTTTGTACAACGAGGGAGGCGCAATGCAAACTCCAACAAGGTGGTGACGATAGTCGGTCCCCTTGGTCAACGGGATGAGGCAAAACTAAAGATTCCACAAAGGGGGGTTTTCTTTAGTCTATCATCTTTGCCTAGGGATACATGAGGGGGTGGGGGCTCTATATATAGGCCAGCCACTTAATAAGGGGTAGTTTGGGGAATAACTCTAGGGTTGCAACAAAATAAAGGGGTACATGGGCTATGGAGTGCGCACAGGCACCATGGTGTCCGGTAGTATCGGCCCTCGGGATCGGTAGTACCAGATGGGAGCGGTAGCAGCTTCAGGCAGAGCGGTAGCTCTGGCTCCAGTGGCAGGTGGTCTCTAGGTCCGGTAGTACCTCTGAGGTTGAGTGGTAATACCGGGCCGAGGTAGTACCACTGATGGGAGCGGTAGTACCACTCGTGTCTGCCTTCTTGGGTGACTTGGGGACGAGCTTTGGGACTTGGCGTTGTAGAAGTAGTAGCATCCTATGTATTGTGCAGTCTCTCCTATGTACATATTTATGCATATATTTATGTGCAGTCTCTCCTATGTATTGTAGTTTATCTAACTACTTTGGACCCAATGAGTTTTGGGACCATTCTGTACTTGAATGTGTTATAGGTACATTGGAGAGTCATTGGATGCTTGTCACAATAATAAGAAGATGTGGTGACTAAATGATAATTGGAGGGAAGATAGGATAACCAACAAGCTCATATCTACTTCATCCTACCAATGGTATCTCGTTAAGAAGTATCCCTCTCATGCATACTTTTCTAGCATCCAACCTTTGTGGTTGCATCATGGCATGATTTCCTTCAGTTGCTTTTATTGTTGTTCTTGCAAGATTATATTGTATCATCCTTATTGTTATATGAGTAAGTTGAGATGAATGCATATTTTGGGGAGTATATAAAAATCATGTTAATGTTTCACCAATCCCACATATGCAAATCGAGCAATTCTATTGCCAATCATTTTCTCAATTTCTCTCATGTGCAATATGGATGAATTTGCAAGGTTTATTTGTTCTTTATGATACTTGTTGCCTTCCCCAATGCATTCCAACTATCTCTTGTTCCCTTGTGATAGTTGTGATGTATTTGTTTGTGTTTGAAGGTCATTGTTGTTCAATAAGATAAATTTGAGCCTTTGGCCATACCTTCTAGCAAAAATCTTATTGGCATTATCTATGAATTTTGTTCGGATATCTTTTTCATTCTTGAGTATCCATTTTTTTTTGTGGATGTATATCTTAGTGATTGTTTTCAACCTAGAAACTCATACACATGATTATGGCTAAATCTCTAGTTGATATCCTTTTGCTTTGGGGTCTACACCTTGTGCCCCGTGGCCCTTCTTATTCTTTAATGGCTCCAACAGTTTTGCTTTGGGTGGTTGACCTCTTCATTTGCATCTTTTGGCACTCATTGGTGTTAAGAAAGTTGATCTCTCATGCCTTTGTGTTGGTATGTAAGTTTGGGGGAGCAAGGATACCATGCTTATGCACTTTGCATTCAAATCAATTATTATATTTGGTGCATAAACCTTGGGGGGAATTCCTCATATACCTAAGAACACGCATTAGCTTTCTTATTCTTGTTTGGTGTTTTATTTGATTATGGTGAGTTAGGATTCCTGATGAGGACATCCCTACAATTACACCAACAGAAGATGCTCCAACTGTTGCAATTAAGGATCAGTCCAATGAGATTAGAATAGGACCCATTACAAGAGCTCATGCTAAGCTACTTGAACAACAGGTGAATTTGCTCCTAAACGAATCTGGTACTTTAATTGATGAGAAGTTTATACTGCCTAAGTCTATGAATTTTTGTATGATCAGGTTTGTTGGAGAAACAAGCATGGCGCGAGGAGGAGAAGGGCTACAAGAGGAGCCCAGCATGATGATCGCCCAAGGATGTGCGAGGGAGGAGCGAGAGGAATGCGCAAGAGAAGATCATCAAGAAGAAGGCCAATGGATCTGGACCGACCAGAGTGTCCGGCCGATACCAACCGGAGTGTCCGGCCTGCCCGAGAGAAGTTTTGGCCTGAACAATCAGTACATAAAATCGGATACAGCCCGGACGCCTCCCAGAAACTTTGAAGTTTCATGCCAGACCGGACTGTCTGGCACACTCCACCCAGAGTGTCCGGCCTGACCGGAATGTCCGGCACGTTTCCAATAAATTGTCCGGCCGCTGACTGAATCTGGTCCAAGTCGGCTTGTATCTGTTTGAGTCGTTTGCATTTAGTTTCAGTTTCTCGCCACCCCAACCGCACTTATAAGCCCTGGGACGACCCCTAGTTAGGGTTTAGACCACGCTTAAACTATTTTGGAGTTGTTTATTTCAAAGAACCTCTGGAATTACCCTGTGATCGAATTATACTACTGCAATTGAGTGAGATCTATTGTTCCATTGGGAATTAGTTGATGGCAAACTACCGTTAGTGGTCTACGGCTGCGTGCGCAAGAGCTTGGTGTTGTGAATATCCCACAGGGTTCAAGAGCTGTTGCATGGAATCAGGGTTCGAGCGGGAGAGTTCATAGCTACAGGCTATTTATCTATCCACCATTATCATCATCGAAAAGTGCTTGCTGAGAAGATTGGGCCACCCCATATCATCTTGGTATCATATTTCCTCGTTTACTCGGTGAGCATCCATAAATCCATCCATAGATTAGTTCGTGTTTTTCGTCCTATACAGAAAAAGCCTTACAAAAAGAGTTTCCATAGCCTAGATTGCATCATTTTCGAGTTTTAGTTGCTGATTCTATCTTCTCGTAGATCCGATCTGCAGGTTTTCTTCGTAGGAGTCTAGTTTTTGTTTTTGTCTAGGTTTAGGGTTTGATCTTGTTTTCCTCCGTGTCCACTATCACCGTTTTCCACAAGTTTTCATCGTTTGTCTGAGTCCACATAGCGTACCTTTGTTTGCATACCATAGACACAACCTATCTACAACATCCGTGCCTAGGAACATACCCACAAGACTAGTTGCTTTTCTCCGACAGGCTGCTCATTAGGTTTTCAAAGTGCAGAAATTTCCGATAGGCAAAAACCGGACTATCCGGCCGAAACACATCAGACTATCCGGCCCAACCGGAGACTTTTGCGCATATCAACCGGACTTTCTGGCCATGTTCTATTATAAGTTGATGTTCTTGTTTACATTGAGTGTTGGGGATATACTTTCTGGGTATCCTCACAGTTCCTCACTGACCAGGGTGGCCCACTTCGGGTTAGAGCTTTGCTCCACGGGCGGCCCAGTTAGAGAGAGAAGACGGAGTCCAATCTGGCTACGGGAAGGCCCAGAAGACTTACCGACTTAGGCCCATAATGTTACTTGTAGTTCAAGATGTACTCTGTAACCAACTCTTAAGTCGTAGCCGAATTGATCTCTCTTGTAAACCCTAGGCCGGATATCTATATAAGCCATCCTCGGGAGAGCCTTTAGGGCACCAGATAACACCCAATACTTTAGACCCTCAACTCGCACAGGCGATACCATTGTAACCCATATTCCGGCTTTGCCGTATTACTGGAATGACAGCAAGAGTAGGGTCTGTCCAAAGCCGGCGGATTCGAACCTGGGTAAACTTGTGTGCTCACCGTCCCGGAACACCGTACGCCTCACACCCCTCTCTTCCACACGCCTCGAGGACCCCCTCATGGCGTACTTGTCCTCAATCCGACGACAGTTGGCACCCACCATGGGGCAAGTGAGCTTCGGATCTGCGTTCCGAGCGGAATCTGCAAGAATCCGAATCGGCGAGACCATCGCCGTCGGTCGCATCCTCTACACCAGCGATGTCCCTCTCATCATTCTCGACGAGACTTGGATTCCGGCTAGGGAGGCCGTGACTGCCTATACTATCATGTCTTTTGGCGAGATCGATGTTTACATCGGTTTCGCTGAACCTGCCCAACCCACCCCAGCGGTGATGATAGAGGCAGAAGAATCTTCTGGGTCCCCTTTGTCCGTGGAGGCGGCAGAGTTCCGGATCTCAGAAAACCCTAATCCCACCCAGCCCGCACCAGTTGCGGAGATGGTGGAGAAATCCGAGCCTGAAGAAGACCTCATGGTCCAAGTCGAATCTGGAGTGGATCTCCCTGGAGAAGCCGGATCCCAGACCGACCCACCTGTGGAAGTCGAAATCCAGGAGGAGCATATCAACGACACTGATTCTGGCTCTGACGATGCCGGGACAGACATGCCTTTCCTCAGGTACACACTAAGATGTATGATACTGCAGGGCGCTAGCGCAGATGCAATCCTCGAAACCATTAAAAGTTTCGATATGGATGATCGCGAAAGCCGCAGGTACCTCAGGAGGCATGCATCGCACTTCGTCGGATATGTTGGATCCGGATCCGGCTCTGCCGATGCTGGAGAAAACACTGACTCGGTGCTGGAGGCAATTGGAACAAACGCCGACGTTCCCGCATCCTCGGATGAGTCCATGACGTCGGCATATTTCTGGAAGTTCTCTGTGGAATACGAAGAGGAGTACAACTCCAAAGCTGCAGAAGAAGGAGAAGCCATGGATGAAGGATCCGGGGAACACTCTCCCAAAGCGCAGGATGATATGGACATTGGAGATAATCCCGAGGTCCAGATGTCCGAAAGTACCGATCAGAGCTTGACTCTAGGAAATGGACCCAAAGCCGTCTTTGCTACCGGCGCTGCCAAGAAGGCAAAGAAGAAGAACAAGAAGAACAAGACCCCGGCAAAAGACCCCCTCATAGAGGAGGTAATCGCCGAGGAATACGAAGAAGACTCGGATGGAGCACTTATCCCAGACGAGCCGAAAAAAGAAGCATCGGTGGATGGACACGTGATCACTGAAGGTGCGCGTAAACTCATCGATGCCGCATTAACCACACCTATCCCTACAGCTGCAGAACTTACTTCAGATGAGCTGGACGAAAGGGGCCAGGCCCTAGAAGCACATCGTCAACAACTCCTTGATGAAGCCAAAAACATCGAGGTGGAGAAAGAAGCGTATGTCAAACAAGGAGTACATGTCCCGTCTGCATCAGAAAACACGGAAGCGTCACATAGATGACAACCAATTCCCTCGTGTCCGTGCCGTCCTTTTTGGAGATGAGATGGGGAAGCCATGGAAGGATAGCAACGGAGATTGGGTTTACCCAACACCAGTGCAAAATACCGTGGCAGCTCGCGAAATTCTATCAGCTAATCCAGGACCAGGGGAGATACGTTTGGGTATCAAGCTACTCAATAAGGGACTAGAGCAGCAAAAGGTCGCCCTGTCTGGAAGTCAAAAGCTGGTCTCGGATTCCGACCAATGTCGCACATATTCGGCATGGGCTGACGTAAAATCCCACTACATTCGGGCGCAGTATCGTCACCCCGAACGCAGGGAAGACAATTATTCAAGAACCGGATCGTGTGGGCAGCACCGCAGAGCTACACATAACTGGAGCAATGTCGCTCCAATAGCCGAGAAAGACGCGATCGCTGCACTGAATCCGAGGAATCCTCCCCAAAAGGGAGAAGATAAAGAGAAACGTCGGGAGGAGGATCGCCAGAAAATGCCACCTCCCAGACATGAAAACCGTCCGGCTGAGCCTCACCATGGTGGGAACGACTGACGAAGGAATGACGGAAACCACGCTGGAACAAGCCGGCAGGGGGCTCGTCATAGTCAAGAACCTCCCCGGAGCCGGAATAATGACGCTCCGGACGGAGGCCGGCGATCAGCCGGAAACTATCCAGTTGCACCACCCTCTCCACCACACAGTTATCACAACGGCCCCCAAGGAGGTCAAGGAGGACGGCATGGCGGAGGAGGTGGTGGCAGAAGACAAAGTCCGGCTCCAAAGCACCACAGCCACAGCTGACATTCGGGACGATCCCTATCCCCGAACGACGCAAGGCACATGATCAACTCCAATATAGAGGCTCGGCGCTACGAAAACGATGATGTATACGTGGGCCCATAATGCTTCGGACCACGCATCAGAGCTACAAAGTTCCTAGAAGGATTTGCCATCTCAAGACATATCCAAGCCTACGATGGCATTGCTCGACCAGACACCTGGTTACAGGATTTCTTCCAAGCCTGCTGCATGGCCAAAGGCGGAAACAGCCTGGTCGCAACCCGATATCTCCCACTTATGTTGCGGAAGACGACACGATCATGGCTCAATGAACTTCCGGCGAACACAATCCATAACTGGTATGATTTACAAAGTGCGTTCTTTCGGAATTTTGAAGGCACATATCGAAGGCCCTGTACGGTTGGAGACCTACAGCGTTGCACCCAGAAAGCCGGAGAAACTTGCCGGGATTACCTCGGATGATGGATTGACACCAAGAACTCCTGCGAAGGAGTAAATGATCAAACTGCGATTGAAGCTTTCATCGCAGGTCTCCCAATTGGTTTACTGCGCATCGCTTGAAGTGTGACAAGGTCACTGATCTGGGAGAGATGATAGAAACAGCAAGCAAGTATGCAGATGCTGACGACGATGCAGAGGGATTACTCAATGTCCTGGCTGTACCTTAGTCGGCAAAACAACCAAAGCAACAAGCTCAGAAGCGCAAAAATACCTCAGAAGAAAAACCCAACGCAGAGACAGCAGTAGTCACTACTGTTTCCGGGTCTGGAGGACAAGGAGGACGTGGCGGAGGCCACGGGCGTGGCCGTGGGACGTCAAGGGTCCAAGGTAGAGGAGAGCAACAACCAGGCAAAACCTACACTTGGGCCGACATCGCCAATAACCCATGTGTGCATCATTTAGACGCCAATGGGGGCTCGTCCCACACCAACGCTGAATGTCGTTTTAACGACGACATCAAGAGAGATGATACCGCGGGCTACAAAGCTAAGCGGAAGAAGGGAAAGAAAAATCCTGAAAAGGACAAAGAGACCAAGGAAGATTTTGACATGGAGGAAGCCGATGCTTCAAATCCCAAGTCGGAAGGGAAGAAAACTTTTCCCACCAAGAAGGACACTTACGTCACCTTCCTCGGATCTCAACCAGCAAAGATCAAGAAAGCAGTTCTCCACGAGGTCAACGCAACAGTTCCGGCTGTCCCTCAGTATCTGGACTGGTCAGAAGTGGCAATAACGTTTGACCGCGCTGATCATCTGCCTAAGCTACATAGGCGAGGAAAATACGCCTTAGTCATCAATCCACTTATTGACGGTTATGGTTTCTCCAAGACCCTCATGGACGGTGGTAGCAGTATCAATATTCTCTATGTCGAAACGCTACGCCGGATGAAGATCTCGGAAACACAGCTAAACCATAGCTCTGTGATCTTTCACGGAGTTGTCCCAGGAAGACAAGCTAATTCCCTGGGAGAGATCACTTTGGATGTTACTTTTGGAACTCCAAAGCATTATTGGACGGAGGCACTTTCCTTCGAAGTGGTCCCGTTCAAGAGCGCATACCACGCTATATTCGGACGTCCGGCTTACTGGGCTTTTATGGCTCGTCCGTGTTATATTTACAATATGATGAAAATTCCAGGTCCCAACGGCGTGATCACCATCAGGGGAGACTCGAAGAAGGCGCGAGAGTGCGAAGATGGAAATGCCGCCTTTGCCAAAGCCGTGCTGCACGCCCAGGAGTACCAGGAGATCAAGAAGAGCATAGATCCGTCCGAGATGCCCGCAACAAAGAAGGAGGTCACAAAGCCAAATCCGGAGTTCAAGGCATCAGAAGAGACGAAGACGATGCCGTTGAAGGATGATGACCCCTCCAAGGTGACCCAGATAGGCGTAGGCCTAAGTAGCGCATAGGAAAGCGCGCTCGTCAAGTTCCTCCAAACAAATCAAGATATCTTCGCATGGCAGCCATCTGACATGACCGGAGTACCTAGGGAACTTGCCGAGCACTCTCTAAATGTAAACCCGAACGCTAAACCCGTCAAACATTCCTTACGACGGTTTGGTGATGAAAAGCATAAAGCAATAGCTAAGGAACTAGCGCGGCTCGAGTTAGCCGGATTCATAGAAGAGGTCATCCATACTGATTGGTCGGCCAACCCTGTAATGGTCCCTAAAAAGGACAACACTGATTTAAGGATGTGTGTTGATTATACTGCCTTGAACAAGGCTTGTCCAAAAGATCCGTTCGCTCTGCCTAGAATTGATCAAGTTATCAATTCTACAGCAGGCTCGGAACTCCTCTATTTTCTCGACGCATATTCCGGTTATCACCAAATCCGGATGAAGGAATCTGACAAAATCAAAACTTCATTCATAACCCCTTTCGGAACCTTCTGTGATGTTACGATGCCCTTTGGGCTGAAGAATGCAGGAGCTACGTACCAGCGCACGATGCAGCGTTGCCTCCATGATCAACTCGGACGCAATGTACATGCATACGTGGATGATATCGCCGTCATGTCCAAAAAGAAGGAAACATTGATTTCTGACTTGGAGGAAACGTTCGCCAATCTACGAAAATACAACATCATGCTTAAGCCGAAGAAATGCTTCTTTGGAATACCAGCCGGAAAATTGTTAGGTTTCATCGTGTCTCAAAGAGGCATAGAGGTAAACCGTGACAAAATCAAGGCTATTCTCACATTTCCAGGCCAACTCGCCTGAAGGACGTACAAAGATTAACTGGTTGCATTGCTGCGGTCAGTCGATTTGTAAGCCGGCTTGGCGGAAGAGCCGCACCATTATACAAACTCCTGAAGAAGACCAAGGATTTTGTCTGGACTAATGAAGCTGAAGCTGCACTACAAGACCTGGAGAAAGTACTCTCATCTGCTCCTATCCTTGCAGCGCCGGAACCTCAGGAACCGATGTTGCTTTACATTGCTGCGACAAATAAGGTTGTCAGTATCGTTATGGTAGTGGAGAGACTAGAAGAAAATCAGGAGCACCTGGTGCAGCGTCCGACGTACTTTGTCAGCGAGGTTCTAACAGAATCAAAACAGCGGTATCCGCACTATCAAAAGTTGGCTTATGGTGTTTTTCTAGCATCTCGTAAGTTACGACACTATTTTCAGGAGCACGCAATTACCGTGGTGAGCAAAGCTCCCATGAGAGATATAATCAACAATAGCGATGCCACAGGACGCGTCGCCAAATGGGGCATAGAGCTTGCAACTTTTGATATTGAGTACAAACCCCAGACAGCAATCAAATCCCAGATCCTTGCCAACTTTGTCGCTGATTGGACAGAGACCAAGGAGAACATGGTCCTCCTTGAGTCGGAATATTGGACCCTCTTTTTTGATGGGTCTAAGGCTCGCGGGGGCTCGGGGCTGGCGTGGTGCTCAAATCACCCCAAGGAGATAAACTTTTATACGTGTTGCAGATCCACTTCACAGCAACAAACAACATTGCCGAGTATGAAGCACTGCTGCATGGAATCCGGATTGCTAAGGATATTGGCATCCGACGTTTGATGTGTTACGGAGATTCAGATCTTGTTGCTCAACAAGTCTCGGATGTTTGTAATGCAAATAAGCACCTGGCAGCATATAAATTTGTCGTGGATGATCTATCTAAATCGTTCGAAGGGTTTGAAGTTCAACATATCCCTCGAGCAGAAAATGAGGAAGCAGATGCATTATCTCGAATAGGCTCTGCGCGGAAAGAGGTCTTGGATGGCGCATTTTTAGAGCACCTCAAAGTTCCCTCGATAAAGGGAGTAGATGAGGAATATCCGACCAAATCTGACTCACCTTTGATAGAAGTTCTGGTTGTAATTCCCAGCTGGACTCAACCCTACCTCGATTACTTGGTAGATGGCAAATTACCCGAAGACAAGGTGTTGAGCCAACAGATTATCCGACAAGCAAAAGCATATACTATTGTTAAAGGTGAGCTCCATAAACGGAGTGTTTCTGGGGTTTTTCAGCGCTGTGTATCTCCGGAAGAAGGAGTGGAAATCGTAAGGGAAATCCACGAAGGCGAGTGTGGTCACCACGCTGTAGCCAAATCTTTAGTGGCAAAAGCTTTTTGACATGGATTTTTCTGGCTTATAGCTCAGGTAGATGTCGAATGATTAGTCAAGACATGCAAAGGCTGCCAAAAATACGCCAAGCAAGCTCATGTTCCGGCTGATCAGCTACGAACAATACCTATAACATGGCCCTTTGTGGTCTGGGGGCTTGATATGGTAGGACCTTTTAAACGCCCCAAGTAGATTCACTCACCTCTTAGTGATGGTGGACAAATTCACAAAGTGGATCGAGGCTAACCCTGTCACTAGTTGTGATCGAGCAACAGCCAAAAGATTTGTCGAGGATGTTATAATCCGGTATGGTTATCCGCATGGTATTATCATGGACAATGGGAGTAACTTTTCCATGGGAGAACTGGCTGAATTCTACGATGAGCAAAATATCCGGCTTGACATTGCGCCAGTCGCACATCCACAGGCTAACGGAAAATTCAAAAGAGCAAATGGTTTAATTCTACAAGGCTTGAAACCAAGACTCGAAGCACCACTGAGACGTGATGCGGGGGCTTGGGCAGAGGAATTACCCTCTGTAATTTGGAGTTTACGAACAACTCCGAACAGGTCAACAGGATATACACCTTTCTTCTTGGTCTATGGCGCAGAAGCAATTCTTCCTAGTGATTTAATGCATACTTCTCCTAGAGTGGCCGCGTATATCAAAGAGGATGCCGAGATTTCTCGAAAAAATGATCTCGACTTAGTCGAAGAAGTTCACGTCGTTGCTGAAATGAGATCTACAGCCTACCAGCAGAAGTTACGCAAGTATCATAGCCAGAGAGTCTGAACTAGATCTTTCAATAAAGGTGATTTGGTTCTCCGGCTTGTGCAGCAAAGAAAGCACAAACTTTCCCCAGTATGGGAAGGGCCCTTTTTAGTTAGTCGAGTATTGCACAATGGATCGTACTACTTAACTGACATGAGGCCAGTCAAAGAAAGACCTGCTACTAAGAAGAGAAAGAGAGCTGGAGGCAGTACAAATCCGGATGAGTTAGACAGACCGTGGAATATTGCTCGGCTACGTCCCTTTTATTCTTAGTTTATCGTTCTTTGTAATCATAAATATGAGCATGTTCTGTGAGAAATAAAAGTTTTGGTTACCTCAAGGTTTTTCTGAGAAGTTTGTACCATCTTATTTCCTAATGATCATGTCGTAGTCGAAAATCCCAGAATGCTTGAAATTACTTTATGCTCATGTTCGTTCTGGTTTAGATTTCCGATTCTAAAACTACTACCTTCGGGTATAACTCTAAAAATTCTAGTCTTTACTTTGGTTATTTGTCTGATTGCTGGATGCGGGTATTTTCGGAGTAGTGAATTGTTGGTACTAGAAGCCGGCTTTGTTTCTGAGTTTAAACTGGTTTAGCAATTGTGCTCCGTTGCTCGGCAAAGTTTCTGGCTGAAGGTTTGGCCGGCTCACGAAAGGTACGAGGCGGAAAGCCAGATAAACGATAAGTAGAGCCGAAGAAATTTCAAGTGCTTATGAAAACATTTCAGGCACGCAAAAAATCTAAGACAAAAGTGCTGAATAGATAAAAAACTTAGCACTAGCAAAAGTCATAGTACTTAATATTTACAAGCGCATCATGTTCTTTCACAGAATAATACATAAGTTTGTGGTCTATGATGCAGGAGGAGATGAAGGAGCTTCCGGCTCGTTGGTTACTCTGCCTTGATATCGTTCCGAGATGTCCGGATCCGAGGTGGTCCGTTCATCGTCGGCAGCTTCTTCGGTTTCTTCTGGAGGATGTGGCGGGGTATCTACGTGGGTGAAGAAGGGGATCTCGTAGCTAGTCAGATCAGCTACGTGGCACCCGTATCCGGCGCAGGAATGCATGATGGCTAGAAGGTCTTGCTCCTGGCCGTCTTCGTCTACCTTGTAGTACCCTCTGGTCACTTGCCATATCTCCATGTTTCCATGGTGGCTCATGACCATGGTGAGAGCGTTCTGCGCAGCAGTCCGCGCGTAGGACATGTTCCAGTCCCGAAGAAGCTGCGGCATCTCCTTGGCCTTCTCCCGCACCTGGAAGTCCGACATGCTTGGCATGTCCGGAATCCTGAGAGATTCGCCAATGTCCTCAAGGGACTGGTGGTAGTCATGAAGAAGATCACCGACTTGGGTAAGCCGGTGAGTGCGGGGCTCGGACGAGGAGGAGTCCGTCAAGTTCAGCGGACCTAAACACAAAACAAGTTAAGGAAAATCCGACATTGATGAAAGTCGAAGAAATGATAAATCAGACAGATGGAACGTACCAAGAATGACGTCGTCAATCTTGGTCTTCTCCTCCCGGAGACTCTAGAGTTCAGCCCGGAGCGCTTCGGAGAGATCTTTCTCTCTGCCAAGCTCATTCTTGAGGTCCGATATAACTTTATCTTGAGCGGCAATCTTGAGATCGCGCTCTTCAGTGGCCATGGAGGAGGATTCAAGGACTTGAGCTATGCTCCTTTCATGATCCGCCTTGAGCTTATCCAGCTCTTGGCGAAGTCCCTTGTTCTCCACCACTAGGGTCTTGAGGTTCTCGGCCTCTTCAATCATAGCGATGGATTGTTTAACCAACGCTGTAAGTCAAAAAGAACAATAGTTCAGAAAAATTCGACATTAAAAAAACAAAAGACAAGGTTTGAATCTCGGAATGTTTACCTTCGGCTTCATCCTTGGCTACCTTAAGTTCAACATTTTAAGCCGGAGAGCTTTGATCTCTCTCCGCTTATCACAGACATTGGTTAATAATTCCTGGTTATAGGAACATACTTTCTGTAAGTCAGAATACCCAAGGTCAGAAGGCTACTTAAGACTCGGGCTAATATTTTTTGCTAAATATCAGCACAAGCCTTGGGGGCTACACTAGTTCGTTCTTTGGCATCCTAATGAAAGCATGAATTTGGATTTCTATATCCTACTTCATGCTTGGGGGCTAGAGGATATGATATAACATAATGTAAAAAACAAGAGTTGGAATTCTGACTTACATATTGCTCGCGGGTGAGTTTGTCTAACCCCGCGTTCACCTCAGCTGCCACCTTCTCGGCGAGGGTAAGAGGAATTACTGGGGCTGTTGGAAGCTCGCCAGTCCTGATCCTCTCGTCGCGAAGGCGGACTTGAGCGAGAAGGTCAGAGAACTTGACGTCCTCTACTTCTTCTGCTTTCTCTTCGGGGGATAGATGGCTTTTGTCCAGGACTTGCCTGGCCAGCCGCTGGATCTCCTCTGCAGATTTCCGGGATAAGCCAAACTTGGCAAGTCCGGGGTTGCTGAGGAGGTTGTCGGTGAAGACTTCAGCCGAGGGATCATTACCCGAAGAGGGTTCACCCTTATCTTGACCACAGTGACGTCAGTGTGTGACCCAAGGATCACATGCGCCGTTGGAGGAGCTGGATCTTCTGCAACAACCGGAGAAGGAGTAATCGCCGGTGTTGCAGAAGGTTGAGGGGAAGGAGTCGGAGGAGCCGTGGCAGGAGAAGCTATGGTGAGCTTCGTCTGTCGCAGGGGCTTTGCAGGAATCCCTTTCCCCTTACCCTTGATGAGAGGCTTTGCTCTGAGAATGTAGTAAAGTCAGAAATTTTAAATCTCAGAAAGAAATTCGAGAAAGGTACAAAGGTGGAAATTGTGAATGAAAGTTACCTCTTCACAACAGGCACTTCCTTTGTGCCAACAACCACTATTGGAGCTTTGCGCTTCTTGAGCGCAAGGTTCGGCAATGTGACCACTTCAGTCTCCTGAGAAAACTCAGGAGGATATTCTTTGAGTGGAGCAAGCTCCGAATCGGGGAGGTCAACAAGCTGAAAACAGGAAAGCATATCAGCATTGCAGTATATAATTTAAAGATTGAAAGGTGTACTAATGGAAGCTTACCGCTACCACGGGGTTTTCCGCCGTGTGCATATCCAGAGAAACCTCCGGAATTTTCCTCACGATCCGCTCCTTGATCAGCCACTTGATCTGGCTTATGTAACCTTGGGCAGTGTAGGCTTTGGGGCTGATGCGGAGGGAATCTTTTTTGGAAGACGTGATGGAGTGCATCAGTCTATCCCCGTGGTACTGAAGTGGCTGGATCCGACGTGAGACCCAGCATTGGACCAAGTCGGATCCCTTCAGACCCTTGTGCTTGATCAAATACTCGATCCGCCTCTTAGCGAGGATCAGATCATCGGTGAGAGCCGGAGCAGCCTCGTCCCAGGAAGGCTGGGCTGTGGCGGCTCCGTCGGACAGTGATGGAATTCCTAATGGTACCGATAGGCCCAGTCTCGTCTAACAGAAAAACTAATGGTACCGGTGATATAAGGAACACGGGCAGTGATGGAATTCCTCCGGACATGGAAATAATACTGAAAGAGAAGCAAACTCGGCCTAATGCCGAGAAAGCCCTCGCAAAGCGCAGCATATACGCTTATTTCCAGAAGAGAATTGGGAGGAATATTGTGGAGTTGAACTTCATAGTGATCTATCACCTCGGAGAAGAACTCCGAGGGAGGAAAGGACAAACCTCGGTCCAGATGGGTGCCGAAGTGGACACGCTCGCCCTCGCGCGGGTTGGGGACGGTTTCGCCGAGGCCGGTCCGCCAGTCGCCGGCGGCGAGAAGCCCCTCCTTCTCCACGTTCTTGAGGCTTGCCTCGTCGAGGGCGTAGGGGATGCAGATTCCCCGGAAACTCTCCTTCTCCGTAGCTGCTTCCGCCGCCGCTGCCGCCAAAGAGGAAAGAGGATGAAGCCATTTTTCTCCGGTGGAAAAGGTGACCTTAAAGTGGCGGCGCTGGGAGCTCTGTGGGAGGAGGGCGAGGAGGCTCTGGGCGCGTAGGAGGATTGGGAAGAAAGGAACGGCAAAGGACTGGTGGAGAGGAGAAGAAGAAATCTAAACCCCTTATATCCACCGACCTGCGCCAAGATTTGTGCAAACGCTACAGTGTAACCGCCATGCGTCGTGGAAAGAACTGGGAAGGGCCCGCGCGATGATTGCGTCGCCTTGATCTCCACACACGCATTGAAACGGCGCCTCGGTTCTGTGAACCGCGGACTCACCAATGGTCGTGCTGACGGAACGGCTGTCAGATGACGTGACTTGACAATGCTTGTGTTAGGTGGCATTAGAGACCAAGTTCCAGCTTAGTTTAAAAGCGAGCTGGAAAATCCGAGTAACCAATTGAAAGGTCCGACTTATTTTTAAGCCCCGGATCGTATTTTTTGTTGTGAAGTTTCAGGAACCCTTCAAGATTCTGCAAGCCGAAGATCAAGCTAGCCGATGATGAAATCCGACTTTGGATCTTGGAGGCCTCCGGGGGCTGCTGTTGGGGATATACTTTCCGGGTATCCTCACAGTTCCTCACTGACCAGGGTGGCCCAGTTTGGGTTAGAGCTTTGCTCCACGGGCGGCCCAGTTAGAGAGAGAAGACGGAGTCCAATCCAGCTACGGGAAGGCCCAGAAGACTTACCGACTTAGGCCCATAATGTTACTTGTAGTTCAAGATGTACTCTGTAACCAACTCTTAAGTCGTAGCCGGATTGATCTCTCCTCTAAACCATAGGCCAGATATCTATATAAGCAGTCCTCGGGAGAGCCTTTAGGGTACCAGATAACACCCAATACTTTAGACCCTCAACTCGCACAGGCGATACCATTGTAACCCATATTCCGGCTTTGCCGTATTACTGGATTGACAGCAGGAGTAGGGTCCATCCAAAGCCGGCAGATTCAAACCTGGGTAAACTTGTGTGCTCACCGTCCTGGAAGACCGTACGCCTCACACCCCTCTCTTCCGCACGCCTCGAGGACCCCCTCATGGCGTACTTGTCCTCAATCCGACGACATTGAGTCATATAGTTGAAAAAACAAATAAAAAGAGAAAAGAAAAGAGAATCAGTATAAAAAAAGAGAAAAGAGCTATAAGCGTGACAAAAAGAGATATCAAAGTGTGCATTATTGGAGGCCTAGTTGATCATAGCACTTGTAGATTCAGCAATCTTGTGCCTATTTACTTTGAGCTTTTACTAGCGTCTCTCTTGTACATTGCAATATGCCTTTTCATAAGTTGCTTTGCCATGTTTATCTCCACCATGTGTGTTTCTTGGGTTTTGTACGATCAGCACTAGGGCTTGTTTGCGGTGTAGTTAGGATACCATACCTACAGCTCCACCTTAAGTAATCTATGTGCCCTGTGATCGTTCTTTATACCCTCGATATTCATTTCATCACATCAGTGCATCAATCTTTGATTTCGTTTTGGTAAAGCATCTCTATTCACTTTGCAACAGTAAGATCTACTTTCTTGTCAGTTGTGAGTGAGTTGTGAGAGTTTCCACCAAACAGATTTTGATTTTGCACTAACCTTAGTCTTCTAGTGATGATGATGTTGTGTCGCAGAAAAAGAAGGACGAGGAACTTGTTAATTGGCGCGAATATGAGGCTTTGAAATCCCACTTGACGCATGTGTTTACTCACATGACAGATGCCATTGACAAGAATATCCAGTACATGCAAATGACATTGGATCAGAATGTTGGCGCAATCAGTACTATTCAAACACAAGTGACCTCAATCAATGTCAATGTCGCAACTTTGCAACGTTCCATTGAGGCCTTGACAATAGCAATACAGGAACGACAGGAACACCCACATGATGATGATTTTGATGACTATGATGAGGGTAGTGCGGCTGATGCTGCCCCACATCTTGGCAGGGGACGTGCCAATCCGCCTGCACCTGCGCCTGCTGCTGCACCTGCGTATGGCCGCGGGTTTGCTCCTTTGGGCGTGCTCAATGTGTTCAGAACCAAGCTGCTGATGATGGTTTGGACAAGCCAAAATTCTCAATTCCCAAGTTTGATGGCTCAATTGATCCCGAAGATTACCTCACATGGGAGTTGAAGATTGAGAAACTCTGGCGATTGTTTCACTATCTAGAAGACAAGAAGGTCAATCTTGCAGTGTCAGAATTTGATGGATATGCTTTGCGTGGGTGGGATGCTCTTGTGCAGAATCGAAGGGATGACAACCAACTTCCTGTGATGGATTGGTGCGAGATGAAGAGCATTATGAAGGCTCGTTTTGTACCCACCAACTACTTGAGATCAGCTTTTGATAAGTTGACACAATGGAAGCAAGGAACCATGTTCGTTTATGAGTACTACATGGAGATGGATATGCTTATGTAGCGTGCTAGAGTTCGTGAATCTCTTGAGATGACCATGTAGTGATTCCTCAATAATTTGAAGTTACCAATCAAGAGCATTGTTCATCATCACAAGTATGAGACTATGAATGAGATATTGCACCATGCTAGAGAGGATGAATCATAGTTGGCTAAAGAAGCTAAGTCACGTGCGGGGTTTCCATCTACCAGTCGTTTTTCAGCGAGGTCTACACCGCCGCCATTTATGGCGCCACCTGCAGCGGCTACTAGCCACCCTTCACCATCGGACAAGCCTTCTCCCACGTCTTCTTACGGTTCCAATGCTAGGAACCCCACTGCTAGCTCGGGTTCCAATATGTCAACTGTGCGAACGCGCGATGTAGAGTGCCATACTTGTGGAGGAAGAGGACACTACAAGAGAGATTGTCCCAACCACAAGGTGATGTTTGTCAATGAACAATGAGAGTATGAGAGTGGAGATGATGTTGATACTCATGGCCATGATGGATATGATAACGAAGATGGTATGGATGCCTTCCCTGAGCATGCACCTACGATAGTGGTCTCTCCACGTACCCTTAGTGTGCAGACTATTGTTGATTCTCAGCACAGCAACTTGTTCCAAACAAAAGCATTCGTAGGCCCTAAAAAAGCTTGTAAGGTAATTATTGATGGAGGTAGCTGCAGAAATCTTGCAAGTAAGGAGTTATGTGCCAAGCTGAATTTGACCTATTTACCTCATCTCAAGCCATACTACATACAATGGTTGAGTGACAGTGGTGAGATGAAGGTAAACCATATGGTACGTGTGAATTTTGAAATAGGACCATACAAGGATTCTATTCACTTTGATGTGGTTCCTATGACTGTTTGCCATCTCTTATTGGGTCGGCCTTGGCTTTATGATCGCCATGTGCAACACAATGGCCATGCCAATACATATCACTTGGATTTCAAGGGCAAGAAGATTAATTTGCAACCAATGACACCACATCAGATTGTGAATGAGTCTCGTCAGAAGATAGAAGTGAACTTGAAGGAAGCATCTATAGATGGGCGAGAGAGTGTTGCAGCTATACATGATGTAATAGAGCCTAAAAAGAGTGATATAACAAAAAGTGTGAGAGTGCCTGGTCTCGCAATATTAGCCACCAAGGAGGATATGAGAGAGTTTCGTGAGGATCCTATAACCATGCCACTTGTGCTCTTGTATAAGGGCGAGGTATTGGTTTCTAACGACGTGAACCCTATTTCTCTTGGTGTATCTACTGCTTTGCAGGATTTTGGTGATGTGTTTCCAGAAGATGTACCCGTGGGATTGCCTCCATTGCGTGGCATTGAGCATCAAATTGACTTGATCCCTGGCGCCACATTACCAAATCGTGCAACCTACAAGACCAACCCTGAAGAAACAAAGGAGATACAGAAACAAGTACAAGCGTTGCTGGATAAAGGGTACATTCGTGTTTCTCTTAGCCCTTGTGTTGTTCCTGTTATTTTAGTGCCTAATAAAGATGGTACATGGCGCATGTGTGTAGATTGTAGAGCTATTAATAACATCACTATTCGATATCGTCACCCTATTCCACGCTTAGAGGATATGCTAGATGAATTGAGTGGTGCTGCTATTTTCTCTAGAATTGATTTGCGTAGTGGTTATCATCAAATTAGGATGAAGGAAGTGGATAAATGGAAAACTGCTTTTAAAACAAAATTTGGTTTGTATGAGTGGTTAGTTATGCCGTTTGGTCTTACTAATGCACCTAGTACTTTCATGAGATTGATGAATCATGTTTTGAGAGTATTTATTGGTCGTTTTGTGGTTGTTTATTTTGATGATATACTTATCTATAGCGACAACGAAACTGAACATTGTAATCATATCCGACAAGTTTTGCAAGTGTTGCGTGATAATAAATTGTATGCTAATCTTGAGAAGTGTACATTTGCAAAAGATAAGGTCATATTTCTAGGATTTGTTGTATCTAAGCATGGGGTAGAGGTAGATCAATCTAAAATTGAATCAATTCAGAATTGGCCTATTCCCATGAATGTGAGTCAAGTGTGTAGTTTCCATGGTTTAGCTGGTTTCTATAGGCGCTTTGTGAAGGATTTTAGCACTATGGCTACACAATTGAATGATTTGACTAAGAAAGGTGTGCCATTTGTGTGGGGCGCAGCCCAAGATATTGCATTTGATACATTGAAACGTTTGCTTACTTCTGCACCATTACTTGCATTACCTGATTTTTCGAAGCAATTTGTAGTTGAATGTAATGCTAGTGGTATTGGTATTGGTGGCATTTTGATGCAAGAGGGTCGCCCTATAGCATATTTTTCTGAGAAACTTACTGGTGCTAGACTGAACTATCCTATTTATGATAAAGAACTGAATGCACTTGTTAGAGTACTTGAATTTTGGCAACATTATTTGTGGCCAAAAGAATTTATCATACATTTTGATTATGAATCATTGAAGTATTTGAAAGCTCAATCAAACTTGCATAGGAGATTAGCTAAATGGGTTGAGTTTATTGAATCTTTCCTGTACATCATTAAGTATAAGAAGGGAATAGAGAATGTAGTTGCTAATGCTTTGTCTAGGAAGAACATGCTATTAATCAATCTTGATGTTAAAATTTCTGGATTAGAGAGTATTTGTGCACATTATGCATCTAACCATGATTTTGCTGAACCATATTGTTTGTGTACTCTTAAAAACGCATGGGATAAGTATCATATACATGATGGATATTTGTTGAGAGCTAACAAACTATGCATTCCAGAATCGTAGTTGCATTTGTTCTTAGTGCAGGAATCACATGTTGATGGTTTGATGGGTCACTTTGGGTGTGAGAAGACATCGCTCATGCTCGCTGATCATTTTTATTGGCCCAAGATGAGGCGTGATGTCTATAGATTTGTGAGTCGTTGTATTACGTGACACAAGTAGAAATCCAAGCTGCAGCCTCATGGTTTGTATACACCTATCTATGCACCTACTATACCATGGGAAGACATTAGTATGAATTTTGTACTAGGTCTACCTAAAACACAGAGAGGTCATGATTCTATATTTTGGGTAGTGAATAGGTTCTCTAAGCTAGATCATTTTATTGCTTACCACAAAAGCGACGATGCGTCGCATGTTGCTAACCTATTTTTTAGGGACATCATGAGATTACATGGAGTACCTAAGATGATTGTTTCTGACCATGATGTGATGTTCATGAGCTACTTTTGGAAGACCTTATGGGGGAAGCTGGGAACGAAGTTGCTATTTAGTACTACATGTCATCCCCAAACAGATGGTCAAACAGAGGTGGTGAATCAAACATTGTCACAGCTGCTGAGGACTATGCTAAAGAAGAATCCGCGGGAGTGGGAAGAGTGTTCTCCACGTGTTGAGTTTGCATACAACAGGGATGTGCATTCGACTACTCACCTTTGTCCTTTTGAGGTGGTGTATGGCTTCAAGCCATTGACGCCACTTGCTTTGTTGCCTCTGCCATTACATGAGAGAGTTGATATGGAGGCATCAAAACGTGCTAAATACGTGAAGAAGATTCAAGAGAAGACTCGAGAGGCCATTGAGAAGAAAGGCAAGAACATAGCTGCTACAAGGAATCAAGCAAGAAAGGAAGTTTTGTTCAAGCCTGGTGACATGGTATGGGTGCATCTACGCAAGGATAGGTTCCCACAACTTCAGAAGTCCAAAATGAAGCCACGTGGTGCTGGTCCTTATAAGGTGTTAGCCAAAATTACTGATAATTCCTACTCGATTGGTATACTATTGAGGAGTTTGGTGGAGTTAGCAACAACTTCAATGTTGCTGATTTATCACCATATGATGGAGAAGACCTTGGAGGGTCGAGGTTGACGCCTTTTGAAGGGTGGGGGGAGATCATGAGGACATCCCTACAATTACACCTACAGAAGATGCTCCAACTGTTGCAAGGAAGGATCAACCCAATGAGATTAGAATTAGACCCATTACAAGAGCTCGTGCTAAGCTACTTGAACAACATGTGAATTTGCTCCAAAACGAATCTGGTACTTTAATGGACGAGAACTTTATACTGCCTAAGTGTATGCATTTATGTATGATCAGGTTCGTTGGAGAAACAAGCATGGCGCGAGGAGGAGAAGGGCTACAAGAGGAGCCCAGCATGATGATCGCCCAAGGATGCGCGAGGGAGGAGCAGGAGGAAGGCACAAGAGAAGATCATCAAGAAGAAGGCCAAAGGATCTGCACTGACCGGAGTGTCCGGCTGATACCACCGGAGTATCCGGCCTGCCCGAGAGAAGTTTTTGCCTAAACAATCAGTACATAAAATCGGACACTGCCCGGACACCTCCCAGAAACTTTGAAGTTTCCGGACAGACCGGACTGTCCGACACACTCCACCCGGAGTGTCCGGCCTGACTGGACTGTCACGCCCGTTTCCACTGGACTTTCCGACCGCCGACCAAATCTGGTCCGAGTCAGCTTGTATCAGTTTGAGTCGTTTGCATTTAGTTTCAGTTTCTAGCCGCCCCAGCTGCCCTTATAAGCCCTAGAACGACCCCTAGTTAGGGTTTAGACCATGTTTAAACTATTTTGGAGTTGTTTCTTTCAAAGAACCTCTGGAATTACCCTGTGATTGAATTATACTACTGCAATTGAGTGTGATCTGTTGTTCCATTGGGAATTAGTAGATTGCAAACTACTGTTCATGGTCGACGGCTGCGTGCACAAGAGCGTGGTGTTGTGGATATCCCACAGTGTTCGAGAGCTGTTGCATTGGCATCAGGGTTCGAGCGGGAGAGTGCATAGCTACATGCTATTTATCTATCCACCATTATCATCATCGACAAGTGCTTGCTGAGAAGATCGGGCCACCCCATATCAATTCCATAATTGTGCACTTTGTTATGCAGGAACCTTGGGGAGCTTCCTATTTTCATCAAAACACTCATTTGCTCTCATCATAATATCTTCTCTCTTGCTCGTACTCGTGGATTAAATGATATAGAGGGAACGGCGATGCCATGTTTGTGCATATTGTATTCAAACACAAATTATAATTTGTGCACAAACCTTGGGGAGTCTCCTCATATTATTCAAATCACTCTCCTATTGATCTTATCATAATATATATCTTTCTTTTGGTATCTTCCTTTTGTGAAGTGGTTCCTTGGATCTTTCAATTGCTTGCTTCATTCGTTGATGCTTCTTCACCATTTTATTTCTTTGCAATTGTTGGATCCTCAATTTAGTTTGATTCCATCTAGGTATTCGTCAGTGGATACGTGTATTTGATTCCACTCATATTATGAGAAATGCACACCATATGGAGGAACTCTCACTAAATTGGCCTTCTAAACCCATTTCAGCAATCGGTGCCAAAGGGGGAGAAGTTTTAGAGGGTTTAAGGGAATTTGGTTTTGTGTTATGAGTTTTCTACTTTAACATTTGCCTCGTGTGCTTTGCATCCTAGCGTGTTGCTTTGCATCTTGAATATATAGAGAAAACTCCACTGCCAGTAATGGTTGGCAATGTATGCAATGAAATTCAAGTTCATCCACACGTGCATAGATTGTGGGGGAGTTTGGTCTATATTGTGGTGGTACTAACATCACATACTTGTGTTGTATTTGATATTAGCACAACGTTTTGTTTGATTAATTCCTTATATAAACCCTCTCAAAGGGATTGTCATCAATTACCAAAATGGGGGAGATTGAAAGTGCATGTGTGCCCCCTTGTGTGGTTTTGGTAATTAATGACAATCTTTATGGACTTATGTTTGCATTGAGTTTTACTTGTAGGATTTTTCCATAGGGAATGCTTGAACCATATGTTGGCTTCAAGGTTGGGAGAAGAATAAAGTGAATAAGATCAAGTGGTGACCAAGGTGCTCAAGAAGTGGTCCAAAGATTGGTCACGTGAGAGTTGAGCCTATGGCAAGTGTGTCTGGAAGAATAAAGATGGTGTGATATCTCGTGTGTACCTTCAAGACACCAACATGATGAAGAAAGAAGAAATGAAGTGCAAGTTCATGATGAGCCATCTTGAAGACATCATTTGCTTGAAGCTTGCCATACTATGGCATTCATGGATATGTGAAGATATGCCCAAAAGAGAACCTATACCATAATGGAATATGAGGGAGCAGTTAGCAAGTCTTCACCAAGCCAGCGCAATCAAGAAAGGTGTTCCATCTTGTGATAGATAAGATCGTCGTCATCAAGCTCAAGTGAAATATGCGCAAGGCAAATGTATGTTCTTGATAGGTTTTCCTACTTATCGGTATCGTGGTGTTAGTTGGAGAGACCGGTTTACATGAAAGATAACTGTACTATCAAGAGGGGCTCTAGAGTGAGTAACTCGGTCAATTCTTTCATAGTCAGCTCAAACCTTTGCATTCTTAGCATCATCTTTAGTGGTTGTTATTTGGATCTTATCCATGTGAGGTTCTAGAGCTTGTGGTAACATTCATAACAAGATTGTAACATCCCAAAATTTACAATTTCAGATGTTACTAGAACCATGCATCATATCATTTGCATCATGGCATTACACAATAAAAGTTGCATCAAACACTTCTCCCTAAACCCTATAGTCATATAAAGACAAGAAAGGGTTATACTAAACCTAACCTTCTAAATCCTTGCAAAAGTGTTATTTTATAATCCCATGGTAATCTCCTTCTTTTTACAAAATTTTAGAGACCAATTTCATTAAATTTGGAGTTAATATTCAAAAGATATTAAACAATTTGTAAAACAGAAAATAAAAAGGTTAAATACAAAAAAAACTATCTAAACGGGCTAGCCGAGCCAGCCTGCCCTATCCACCGCGACCACCTAGCTGGGCCGGCCCAGAGCGCTGTCGCGCGAAACAGCCCACCGCCCCGCGTGCCACTGCCATCCCTGGCCCACATGTCATCCCCCTCCGCCACTGAGTCCACGACGGACACGACCGACAGCGCCGCCGCGTCAGGAGATATCTCCCTGGTCGAATCAGAACAGAATCTGTGACCCCCGCGCCAAGCCAAGCCGCCTACAAATACCTCTCGGCACGCCTCCTTAAAACCCTAAACTAATTCCACTAAATCACCACCGGGCTGCCGCCCTTGAGCTCAAACCCAATCTCGCCGGAGTGCGCCGCCACCGAGCTCGACAGCCAGGGTTTGGGGCCCTTCTCCGCCTTTTCTCCCCCTCTGTCTTCCCCATGCAGTACAAGGTTTCCTCATCCCCTTTTTCCCCACTTTAGAGCCTCGAAGCGCCCGCAATTCTTCGCTGGAGTTCCGCTAGAGCTGCGGGGAGCGGTCGCCGATAGCCGTCGACCGAGGAGGAGGAGGTCTACGCCAATCTCGGGAACGGAATCGTGAGGAGGATCCACACGCTGTCCACCACTCCGTCATGTCGGGGAACCAGCGGACCGCCGCCGCAAGCCTCCACCAGATCGCATCACCGTCGTCCTTCATCGTCGTCGAGCCAGTGTCGCCGCCAGGTAAGGGCTCTTTTCCTGGCCGTTAGATCGAGAGTAGATGGCATAGATTAGGACCCTTAAAGCGAATGGGTATCACCCTATCGCATTGCGCCGCGTGGCACTTGCCACGTCAACGTGCTGCGTCAGCACCGCGTGCCCCGCTGGCCCAACCCCGCGCCACCACGTGTCGTCCGCGTAGCCACCCCATTTGTTTTGCTTTTAAAATAGTCAGATATTGTTTTAATCTCGTTTAATTCATAGTAAATCAATTACTTGGCCAAAAATTGTTTATAAAATTGAGAAGAACGCAGATCTACAATAATATTGCTAGTTTACTGTACTGATCTTGTGGTAGAATTTAAAGTTTAGTTTGGAGTATTTTAATTATAGGAAAATAATCATAACTCCGTTTTAGTTGATTCTTGTTGTGTTGGCTTTGTATCAACGAGATCTACTGTTTAAAATTGGTATATCTTGCTTAGAGTGTTTAGATCTGTTTCGAGGTAGATTGGAAATGTAGATCTATTTATGAGCATATATAATTAAGTAAGATCCAAAATACTTAAAATCTATGGGAAATTGATGCTAATGACATCCCCAACTCAATAACACCCCTGAATAAAATTCTTGGTCGATTTTGAACCCATCCTTGCATATTACCATGTTGCATCCATGCATAATTACTTCGGTGGCATTGTTTTGTGCAAGTTGTGATTTGATCTATGTTTGTGTTTCGTTAGATTGTTTGGAGTGCGCTGAGGAGTATTGTTGTGTAGAGTGCTTCTCGGATCAAGGCAAGTTACACCACTTGTTCATGTTTAATGTCCCTGTTTTTGACTATGCATGTTTTACTCTTCAAATCTGGTAGTATGCATGTGTAGGTTTTTAGTAGAATTTCTTAGTACTATTTTTGCAAGTGCGGTTTTGTAGTATGCCATGAGTAGCTCTATGCTTAGGATTTCCCATCCCAATAGGTTATCCTGTTTTGCTAAGTTATGCTTGCTATGCTATATATTTATATATATATCAAGTACAATTGGGGGTTCGAAAGACTCAAAAAAATTAAGTATAAGAGCTCTCTCGAGCAAACCTTTTCTTCTCAAAGCCCCCATCTAGACGGAATGGTTGTCGGGACAACGAGTGGAAATTTGGTGGAAGGCGGCCGCCCAGGAATCAAAGAAGTCTGCCATGTTTCAGAATTCAGAAGCTTCCAGTGCAACCACAATACATATGGGCTCTGTCTTGGCTTAGTACTTAGTGGGAAACCTCACTGGGGTACCAACATTTGGATGTTCTTGGCACGGTTGGATCCAGCTGGTAGAGGGGCTACTAAGGGAAGGCCTCGCCATGGTCTTGTCTGTAAAAGGACTTGATCGTGGATTGTGGGGAAAGTGCATGACCTCTCGAGAGTATTGCAATATGATTGATCAGCTGAGTTCACAGAAAAGAATACTTTGAGCATCTGAAGGATGGAGCCTCTCGAAGATCTTCCTCTCTCTTTCCAAACTTAAAGTTTTATAAAACCCCAGGGCATGAGTAATATCACCAATGGGTGGGATTTTGGGGACTTGGTGAGTAATATCCAAGTTCTAGGTTGATTGGACACTTGGTGAGTAATATCCTCATGTTCCACTCGACCCTATACTACTTAACAATGTTTACAACGTAGGGTAAAACTCTACCTCTCTTCTTCTTACTTAGAGAAAATTGGCTTAATGCAAAAGAACCCCAAAGCCTACTCCAAGCCTTGCATGTAGTGTTAGTCTTATTCTTTCCTTGGTGTAATTTGCCAATACATTCAAAGTATTGACCCAACTTGTTGGATGCACGTCTTATGTGCAGAATCCGAAGATTGAAAGGTGCGTAGGGATCACGAGTATTCACGCAACTAGCCTGACACGTTGATGGACTCAAGTTTTATTTACTTTCCGCTGTTTGATTTGAGCTAGCTATAAGCTATGCAAGTTGTAATAAGTATACTCTAGATTATTCGTGTAATAATGACTTGTGTTTTACATGATATTCATCGACTGTGAAGTGCTAGCTATTGATCCTGGGACTAGCATGTTAATCACAGGGACTTAGGATCTTTAACGATCCGAGGTCACAATAGATGGTATCAGAGCACAAAGTTTCCTGTAGGACGTGACCCCTAGGATTGGAAACCACCTTTACCATTGTGTGTTTTTGCTTTCTATATACTTCTAAGTTTTTATGCTCTTCTAGTTTTTGTTTTGCTTTGTGTCTAATCTTCATTCTCCTAACTTAAAGATGATGAGCTTCTACTATGACACCGCCGAAGACATCAAGTACCTGCGCTTTGGGGAATGCCTTCTGCACATCATCAAGACGTTGGAGCTGCCTATGCCGTCGATCAAGGGGAGAGAGTTGAGGCAGATGCACAAGGAAGGATGCTGGGCAATCAAAGTCATCCAACCGGGGCGAAGTGAGACTGAGCCCAAGACGGAGGCCATTCTACTCAACATTGCCAGACTCCAAGGAGAAAGGACTTAGCACCAACATGCAAGAGCTCATTGGACGCCTATGTGGACGCCACCATAAAGAGGTTGAAGGCCACTGCATCAATCTCTCTGGAAGGCGTGATGAGAAACGAGTTCCAATCGAGTTAACCTCGGAGGAAAGGGTGACATACAAGTGTAGAAGGATCTAATACCAAGACTTGGAGTGCCACATCAACAATCTTGAGGAGGGAAGCTGCTTTGAGATCATGAGGAATGACGAGTTATGCACCCTAGTCAAGGAGAAGGACGAGAAGATCCAAGAGCTAGAAGAGAAGATCAAGTCTCTAGAAGGGAACATCACAACCCAAAACAAGAATTTCACTAATCAAGAGAAGAGGGTGCAAGATAAGAACAAGAGAATTAGGGAACAAAGTTTGTTACTCGCGAGCCACCAAGAGGAGCTTGGAGGAGAAGATCACGCCTATGACTAAGGAGTCAAACTTGATCAAGGAGCTGCAAGAGGAGAATAAGGAACTTCAAGAGAAGCTCGAAGCTGCTATACATGAGCTACAAGAGGTGAAGGAACTTGAAGGGAAGCTCGAAGCTGCTACACAGGAGCCAAATGAGGTGAAGGAACTTCAGGAGAAGCTCGAAGCCACGACAAAGGACACAGAGCTATACAAGTCAATACTAGAGAAGGAAGGCTTCTCCAGTGAGGACGAGGAAGTGGATGATGAGTAGAGTAGATAGTTGGACCACCTTTATTTCTATAGTCAAACATTATTCGCGATTGTAATAAGTACCAAAACTATATTGGTTTAGTTAAACTTGGATGAGTTGTGTTAAACTTTGTGCTATGTGTGCCACTTGTGTTTATCATGTGTTTTTCTTGTGTTTACATAAGGATAGGCGTTTATTCCTTAGTCTTTCTATCTATATCTTCACTTGTTTCCCAAACCCCACAGATGGTGAGACATGGGAACAATAATATGCCTCCGGAGATTGCACAACTTCTGACCTCCCAGAATCAGCTGATCCAACTCCCCACCCAAAACATGCAAAACAACAACAACAACCCGCCGCCTCCACCACCTCCGCCGCCCCAACATGATCGCTTGACTCGGTTCTTGAGGTTGAACCCTCCTACTTTCTCAAGTAGTTCTGAGCCAATTGTGGCAGATGACTGGCTCCGCACCACCAACAAGAAGTTAGACACCGTCCAAGTTGTTGGAGCTGACAGGGTGCGCTTTGCCACGCACCAACTTGAGGGACCAGCTGCTGAATGGTGGGATAACTAGCAAGTCACCCACCCTGATATTGATGCTATCACCTGGAACTAGTTTGAGGTGGCTTTTCGTACTCATCACGTAGCTGCTGGTGTCATGTCACTGAAGAGACGTGAGTTCCGTGACTTGAAGCAACTACACGACTCTGTCTCCAAGTATGGGGACCTTTTCAACAAGCTGGCACGCTATGCGCCTGATGATGTTTCCACTGATGCCAAGAGGCAGGAAGAGTTCCTAAGGGGACTTAATGATGAGATATCCATTCAGCTGGTGGCTCTGAAATTGGATAACTATCAGGAACTTCTAGACATGCAGTTGTGGTTGAAGCAAAGCAAAGGAGTATAGAGAACCGCAAGAGAAAGTCCACCTCACACAAGCATAATTCAGTGCCATACCAGAAACAAAGCACCTCGTCACCACCACCCCACAACCACAATGGCCACAACCATCATGGTCATCGTCATGGGGGACATAACCACAATGGCCATAAGCACCACAATGGAAATGGCAATGGAAAGGATCTGAGTGAAGTGACATGCTTTAAGTGTAACAAGACAGGGCATTATGCAACTACTTTCCCCGAGAAGATGAAGAATGAGAATGGCAATGGGAACAACAACACACACAACCATGGTAATGGGAATGGGAAGAAGTCGAATCCATTCGTCAAAGCCACGGTGAATCATGTCTCTGTGGAGGATGCTCGTGAGGCACCTTACTCCGTGATTGGTAAGTTCAAGCTTAATTCCGTCCCCGCAGTTGTTCTTTTTGATACTGGTGCATCGCATTCATTCATATCAAGGGTATTTGTGGATAGAGGCAAGATACCTACGGAGACTATTAGTACTCCTCTTAGGGTAAGTTCTCCAGGAGGAGAAATAGTGGCAAACTCTGGATGCCATGGGTTAGAACTAAGGATTGGGACACACATCTTTCCCACAAGTCTAGTTGTTCTGGAGTCACAAGGCTTAGACATAATTTTGGGAATGAATTGGATGACCGAATATGAAGGAGTCATAGATTGTACCAAAAGGACTATCGCACTCACAACTCCGGATAAGAAAAGAATCCACTTTAAGTCAGCTTTTGCACTCAAGGGAAGTATGGTGAACTCTCTTAAGGGGGTTAGTTTGGAGGATGTGCCAGTTGTGAAGGAGTATCCAGATGTCTTTCTGGAAGAATTGCCAGGGATGCCTCCTGATCAAGACATCGAGTTTCTCATTGACTTGATGCCTGGGACTAGACCGATAGCAAAGAGACCGTACACGATGGATGTTGATGAGTTAAAAGAACTTAAGAAATATCTTAGAGAGCAATTGGACAACGGCTTCATTCAACCAAGTGCGTCATCTTGGGGAGAGCCTATCTTATTCGTGGAAAAGACGGATAAAACTAAGAGACTAGTTGTGGACTACTGGTTGTTGAATGAAGTGACAATCAAGAACAAGTACCCTTTACCCAATATCAACGACTTGTTCGATCAATTAAAGGGAGCTAGTGTGTTTTCTAGGATTGATCTTCGATCAGGTTACTTCTAGTTAAAGATCTGAGAACAGGATGTTCCCAAGACTGCATTTACCACAAGATATGGGTTGTATGAGTACACCGTGATGTCTATTGGTCTAACCAATGCCCCAACATAATTCATGACTATGATGAACAAGGTGTTCATGGAGTACTTGGATAAGTTTATTGTGGTATTCATTGATGATATACTCATATACTCCAAGGATGAGAAGGAACATGAGAGGCATCTGCGCCTAATTATGGAAAAGTTAAGGTAACACAAGCTGTATGCCAAGTTCAGCAAATGCGAGTTCTGGTTAAGTGAAGCGGGATTCCTTGGTCATATTGTGTCAGCTAAAGGAGTTGCCGTGGACCCAAGTAAGGTGGCTTCCGTGACAGAATGGGAGTCACCTAAGAATGTGGGCGATATCAGGAGTTTCTTGGGCCTTGCAGGTTATTGCCGAAGGTTCATTGAAAACTTTTCCAAGATAGCAAAGCCTATGACTGAATTGTTGAAGAAAGAAAAGAAGTTCCAATGGACCGAGGCCTATGAAGCAAGTTTTCAAGAATTGAAGAAGCGCCTAGTAACAACACCAATTTTGTGTCTGCCTGATATCCAAAAGGATTTCCAAGTCTATTGCGACGCTTCTCGACAAGGACTTGGTAGTGTACTGATGCAAGATGGGAAAGTAGTGTCATACGCCTCTCGGCAACTTAAGACCCATGAGAATAACTACCCCACACACGATTTGGAACTAGCGTCAGTTGTGCATGCGCTCAAGGTATGGAGAAAATACCTCAAGGGCAAACATTGCGATGTGTTCACGGATCACAAGAGTCTTAAATATATCTTCACTCAAAAGGAGTTAAATATGAGGCAAAGGAGATGGCTTGAACTCATCAAGGACTATGACTTGGACCTGCAGTACCATCTTGGAAAGGCCAATGTTGTGGCTGATGCCTTAAGCCGGAAAGTCTATGTAAATGTACTTACCGTGGGAGAACTTCCAACGGATTTGTGCAAACAGTTCAAGGATCTTAGGTTGGAAATAGTTCCGGAAGGATACTTAGCGACTATGGAGATAGTTCCAACGCTTCTGGACCAAAACAAAGAGGCCCAAAAGGGGGACAAAGAGCTGGAAGAAATAAAAGTTAATATAAGCAAGCGTAAAGAAAAAGGGTTCCATACGGATGAATAAGGGACACTTTGGTATGAGAAGCGTTTGTGCGTTCCAGATGACCCCGATATCAGGAAGTTAATCCCGCAGGAGGCTCACGATTCGCCTTACTCAATTCATCCCTGAAATACAAAGATGTACATGGATGTGAACGATAGATTCTGGTGGAATAACATGAAAAGAGAAATTGCCGAGTACATTACTTTGTGTGACATGTGCAACAGAGTCAAGGCCGAACATCAAAAACCAACAGGGCTGCTACAGCCATTACCAGTGCCCGATTGGAAGTGGGACAAGGTAGGCATGGATTTTATCACATGACTACCCCGGACTCGTTCTGGGTATGATTCTATCTGGGTAGTGGTCGATCTCTTCACCAAGGTGGCCCACTTCATTCCTGTAAAGACCACCTATACAAGTGCTAAACTTGCCAAGATTTATATGTCAAGGATTGTAAGTATACATGGTGTATCCAAGGGAATTGTCTCTGATAGGGGTACCCAATTCACCTCGAAGTTTTGGCGATAGTTATACGAGTCTCTAGGAACACGACTGGAGTTTAATACTGCTTTCCACCCACAAACAGATGGCCAAATAGAAAGAGTTAATCAGATCTTGGAGGACATGTTAAGAGCTTGTGCACTAGACTATGGGTCTAGTTGGGATGACAACTTGCCATACACGGAGTTCTCGTATAATAACAGTTATCAAACTAGTATCAAGATGGCTCCATTTGAAGTTCTATATGGTAGGAAATGTAGAACTCCATTGCTATGGAATGGAGTTGGAGAACGTAGTTTGTTTGGACCTGAGCTGATCAAGGATGCCGAAGAAAAGGTAAGGTGGATTCAAGACAGGTTAAAAGTAGCCCAATCCAGGCAAAAGAGTTATGTTGATTCGAAGCATAGGTATGTAACTTATGAAGTGGGAGACCGTGCATATCTCCGAGTTTCACCACTACGAGGAGTTAAGGGATTTGGAATCAAGGATAAGTTGCCACCTCGATTCATAGGGCCCTATAAGATTTTGGCTCGTAGAGGGGAGGTTGTCTATCAGTTGGAACTGCCTGAAGTATTGACTATTCATGACGTTTTCCATATGTCACAACTAAAGAAGTTTCACCCGGAAATGGCTGAAACACCGCTAAGGGATACGGTTCCCCTGGATGAGGTTCAACTGGAAAAAAATCTCACCTATGAGGAAAAACTCACCAAGATTCTAGAAATAGCCGAGGTGATTACTCGTACCAAGACTATCAGATTTTGCAAAGTTCAATGGAATCACCATTCCGAGGAAGAGGCCACGTGGGAACGTGAAGAAGACCTAAAGACAGAACACCCACAACTATTTGCTAACCAACCTGAATCTCGGGGACGAGATTCTTCTTAAGGGGGTAGGTTTGTAATATCCCAAATTTTACAATTTCATATGTTACTAGAAGCATGCATCTGCATCATGGCATTACACAATAAAAGTTGCATCAAACACTTTTCCCTAGACCCTATAGTCATATAAAGACAAGAAGGGGTTATACTAAACCTAACCTTCTAAATCCTTGCAAAAGTGTTATTTTATAATCCCATGGTAATCTCCTTCTTTTTACAAAATTTTAGATACCAATTTCATTAAATTTGGAGTTAATATGCAACAATTATTAAACAATTAGTAAAACGGAAAATAAAAAGGTTAAATACAAAAAAAACTATCTAAACGGGCCAACCGAGCCAGCCCGCCCTATCCACCGCGGCCGCCTAGCTGGGCCGGCCTAGAGTGCTGTCGCGCGATACAGTCCGCCGCCCCGCATGCCACTGCCATCCCTGGCCCACCTGTCATCCCCCTTCTTCGCTGAGTCCGCGACGGACATGACCGACAGCGTCGCCGCGTCGGGAGTTATCTCCCCGGTCAAATCGAAACAGAATCCGTGACCCCCGCGCCAAGCCAAGCCGCCTGCAAATACCTCTCGGACGCCTGCCAAAAACCCTAAACTAATTCCACTAAATCGCCACTGGGCTGCCACCCTTGAGCTCGAACCCGATCTCGCCGGAGTGTGCTGCCACCGAGCTTGACAACCAAGGTTCGAGGCCCTTCTCCACCCTTTCTCCCCCTCTGACTTCCCATGCAGTACCAGGTTTCCTCATTCCTTTTTCCCCTCTTCAGAGCCTCGGAGTGCCCGCAATTCTTCGCCGGAGTTCCGCCGGAGCTACGGGGAGCGGTCGCTGATAGCCGTCGACCGAGGAGAAGGAGGTCTACGCCAATCTCGGGAAAAAAATCGCGAGGAGGATCCGCACGCTTTCCACCACTCAGTCGTGCCGGGGAACCACCGGACCACTGCCAAACTCCTCCACCCGACCGCGTCGCCATCGTCCTTCATCATCGTCGAACCAGCGTCACCAACAAGTAAGTGCTCTTTTCCGGGCCGTTAGATCGAGAGTAGATGGTGTAGATTAGGCTCCTTAAAGCGAAGGGGTATCGCCCTATCAGCACCGCGTGGCACTTGCCGCGTCAACGTGCCGCGTCAGCACCACGTGCCCCGCTGGCCCAACCCCGCGCCGCCACGTGTCGTCCACGTAGCCACCCCGTCTGTTTTGTTTTTAAAATAGTCGGATATTGTTTTAATCTCGTTTAATTCATAGTAAATCAATTACTTGGCCAAAAATTGCGTATAATATACCGTTGGATTAATAAAATTGAGAAGAATACATATCTACAATAATATTGCTAGTTTACTAAACTGATATTGTGGTAGAATGTAAATTTTAGTTTGGAGTATTTTAATTATAGGAAAATAATCGTAACTCTGTTTTAGTTGATTCTTGTTGCGTTGGCTTTGTATCAACGAGATCTACTGTTTAAAATTGGTATATCTTGCTTATAGTGTTTAGATCTGTTTCGAGGTGGACTGGAAGTGTAGATCCATTTATGAGCATATTTAATTAAGTAAAGATCCAAAATACTTAAAATCTATGGAAAATTTATGCTAATGACATCCCCAACTTAATAACACACCTGAATAAAATTCTTGGTCGATTTTGAACCATCCTTGCATATTACCATGTTGCATGCATGCATAATTACTTCTATAGCATTGTTTTGTGCAAGTTGTCATTGGATCTATGTTTGTGTTTTGTTAGATTGTTCGGAGTGCGCTGAGGAGTACTGTTTTGTAGAGTGCTGCTCGGATGAAGGCAAGTTACACCACTTGTTCATGTTTAATGTCCCAGTTTTTGACTATGCATGTTTTACTCTTCAAATCTGGTAGTATGCATGTGTAGGTTTTTAGTAGAACTTCTTAGTACTATTTTTGCAAGTGCGGTTTTGTAGTATGCCATGAGTAGATCTATGCTTAGGATTGCCCATCCCAATAGGTTATCCTGTTTTGCTAAGTTATGCTTGTTATGCTACATATTTATAATTATCAAGTACTGTTGGGGGGTTTGAAAGACTCAAAATATTTCTAAGTATAAGAGCTCTCTCGAGCGAACCTTTTCTTCTCAAAACCCCCTTCATGATAAAACTAAGTTTTCTTCTGGGCGGAATGGTTTTCGGGACAACGAGTGGAAATTTGGTGGAGGACGGTCGCCCAGGAATCAAAGAAGTCTGCCATGTTTTAGAATTCAGAAGCTTCTAGTGCAACCACAATACATATGGGCTTTGTCTTGGCTTAGTACTTAGTGGGAAACCTCACCAGGGTACCAACATTTGGAGGTTCTTGGCACGGTTGGATCCAGCTGGTAGAGGGGCTACTAAGGGAAGGCCTCGACATGGTCTTGTCTGTAAAAGGACTTGATCGTGGATTGTGGGGAAAGTGCACGACCTCTCGAGAGTATTGCAATCTGATCGATTAGCCGAGTTCACAGAAAAGAACACTTTGAGGATCTGAAGGATGGAGCCTCTCAAAGATCTTCCTCTCTCTTTCCAAACTTAAAGTTTTATAAAACCCCAGGGCGTGAGTAATATCGCCAATGGGTGGGATTTTGGGGACTTTGTACGTAATATCCAAGTGCTAGGTTGATTGGCCACTTGGTGAGTAATATCATTGTGTTCCACTCGACCCTATACTACTTAAAAATGTTTACAAAGTAGGGTAAAACTCTACCTCTCTTCTTCTTACTTAGAGAAAATTGGCTTAATGCAAAAGAACCCCAAAGCCTACTCCAAGCCTTGCATCTAGTGTTAGTCTTATTCTTTCCTTGGTGTAATTTGCCAATACATTCAAAGTATTGACCCAACTTGTTGGATGTACGTATTATGTGAAAAATCCGAAGATTGAAAGGTGCGTAGGGATCGTGGGTCTTCACGCAACTAGCCTTAGGTGTTGATGGACTCAAGTTTTATTTAGTTTCCGCTGTTTTATTTGTAATATGTATACTCTAGATTATTCGTGTAATAATGACTTGTGTTTTACATGATATTCATCGACTGTTAAGTGCTAGCTATTGATCCAGGGACTAGCATGTTAATCACAGGGACTTAGGATTTTTAACGATCCGAGGTCACAACAAAGATCTAGTTCATCAAAAATGGATTTCATAAGCATTCTCTATTGCATTTTGAAATTGGATGCTTTACCGGTTTGTCTTTTATAGATAGGTAAAACCTTCCATTATTTGGTTCTTATTCATGTGAGAATTTAGAGCTTGTTTTAACCTCCATGACAAGCTCAAGTTCATCGAAAACGGATTTCATATCTATTCTTTATTGCGTTTCGATGTTGGAGGTTTTACCGGTTCGTCTTTTTGAGAGAGGTCAAACCTTTCGTCATTTGGTTCTATCCTACGTTGATGTACTATGATGGTTTTCTGTATGATCCTTATTGTCCTCTTTAAAACGATCCCAAGATCATCAAAATCGGAGTCCGGATGTAAAAATTATGGTTGTTTTCGTATTGGTCTTTCTGCTAGTTTTTGTAAGACCAAAGATTCCAGACTAAATCTTCGGTCTATCTCTGGACCATGTACAAACTGTTCTCCAGTTTGTTCCTGTTTGGCCTGGGTATATTGGAGACTCCAGTCCCAGTCCAGAGACTCTAGACCGGGCGATTCCTGGGCCTAACGATTGGATTTCTAGGGACCTATTTAAGGGGCCCTTCTTCCCCAATGGTTCCCTAACCTTTCTTGCAAGTTTCCCCACCATTTTTGACCTTCTTGAGCTTCCTATCCCTCAATCCCTCCTATGATTCTTACATATTCTTGAGGGATTTGAAAGAGGAGATCTAGATCTACAACCCCACCAATCAATCTCTCCTCTAAGTGAGGGTAACATCTTGGGATCTACATCCTAGAGTCTTTTGTGGATTTCCTCCATTGTTCTTCCTCTAAGTGAGCGGAACTCCTTTTGGAAGAACATCGAACCCCCCCCAAAGTTTTTAGGTCAGAAGGCTTCTTATAGGTGAAGAGGGAGACCGAGCGGGAGTCTGGGGCGGCCAGACCACCCCCTGGCGTGGCCTGGGCTAGCCCGCGCGGCCAGGTGGTGTGGCCTGGGCCGAACACATTTGCTTCATATGATGTATATATTCTCAGCATGTGATCAACTACTTAGACAATTCATAATAAAGAGTATGCAACTAAGTTCACTTAATAGGCAATGCAAGCTATGAAGAGATTCCAACTTAAAAATAATAAGGAGCCAGAATACGAGACGGGGGGGCTGGGCCCAGGCCACGCCGGGGGCGGTCTGGCCGCCCCAGACTCCCGCTCGGGGTCCCTCTTCACCTATAAGAAGCCTTCTGACCTAAAAACTCCAGGGGGGGTTCGACGTTTTTCCAGAAGGAGTTCCGCTTCGCCGCCACCACCAGATTCCACGAAACAGCAACAGAAACTCTGTTCTGGCACCCTGTCGGGACGGGGAATTGGAGGAGATCATCGCCATCATCATCACCATCACTTCTCCATCGACCATCCATGTTTCCCCCATCTATGAGTGAGTAATCCCCCGCTGTAGGCTATGGGGATGGTAGGGATTGGATTAGGCCTCCCTAGAACAAATATATGAGATATCTTTCCCTAACACTGCACAGAATCATATTTATGAATATGAACAGGTCAATCTAGTACAGGAGAAGAAGGAAGAAAAAAGTATGCCAGAAGTTGTGGAACATCTGGAAGAAACCAAAGATGAAGAGGTAACCAAGGAAGAAATTATGGCTATGTATGCACGTTGTAACATAGTTGAACTTGATAAAGAGACTTTTGTATTGGTTGAAGGTAAAACAAAGGTAAACGATGTGGGTAAGCCTATTGTTCCCTGCATATTTAAGGAAACCTCACATTATGGTTTATGCGATTTTGGCACTGAAGGTAATGTTATATCGTATGATTTTTATTTAGAAATAAAAGAAGAAATAAAACCAGCTACAATTGAAAATACTGATTGGGCACTCATGTTAGCCAATAAAACTCTTAGAATTCCAATGGGAGTAGTTGAAGATGCAACTGTCACAATTGGCAACAGAAACATTCCTATCAATGTTGTAGTTGTTGATATGCCAGCTGACACTCTTTCCCCAATTATATTTGGAAGAAACTTTTTGAGTGATGTAGGTGCCAAAGTTTATTTCAAAAAGGAGATTGTGTCTCTTAAGCTTGGGGAAGCAGAAAGAGAATTACACCTTTCCAAATTTAAAGACAAACCTCTAATACAAGAAGAAGAGAAAGAGAAAACTATTGAGGAGATGGAAGCTCTCTTCTTTAGTGATCAAAAAGAAGAAATAAATGAAGACTTAAATTATGGAGTAATAGTTATGGAGGATAAGTCCCTAGAAGAACTAGAAGATGAATTTGATTCACTTCCCAATATAGGGACTCCAACTAATGAGGCTTTTGAAGAGCCAGAAAAGAGAGGGGACGAGGCATTACCACCCCTAGAATTGAAGACTCTACCAGATAATCTTAAATACACATTTTTAGATGATACAAATAAATTTCATGTTATTATTAGTGCTAAACTTTCAGGATAAGAAGAAGAAGAACTCATGAAAATACTTAAGGAGCATCGCAAGGCCTTTGGGTACTCCATGGATGATTTGAAGGGCATTAGTCCCATGATAACCGTCCATCGAATATTCATGGAGGAAGGTGCCGAACTAGTTGCGGAATTTAATAGAAGACTGAAGCCCAAAATGAAGGAAGTGGTAAGAAAAGAAATAGTACGCCTATTGGACACATGTATAATCTATCCTGTAAAAGAAAGTGAATGGGTAAGTCAGGTTCATTGTGTCCCTAAGAAGCGGTTTTACTGTTGTTCCTAATGAAAACAATGAATTGATACCTACTAGAACTATTGTTGGACATAGGATGTGCATAGATTTCAGGAAATTGAATAAAGAAACTAGGAAAGATCAATATCCTTTACTGTTCATAGATGAAACTTTAGAAAGGTTAGAAAACCACACTCATTTTTGCTACTTGGACAGATACTCTAGTTTTTCTCAAATAGTTGTTCATCCTGATGACCAACTTAAAACAACTTTTAGTCCTTATGGTTTACATGCTTACCGCCGTATGCCTTTTGGTTTATGTAATGCTCCAGCTACTTTTCAAAGATGCATGACTGCTATTTTTGCGGATTTTATAGAACTGATAATGGAAGTATTTATGGATGACTTTTCTGTCTATGGAACTTCGTTTACTAGTTGCTTTGATAATCTCAAAAGAATTTTGCAACGTTGCGAAGAAACCAATCTTGTTCTAAACTAGGATAAGTGCCATTTTATGGTCAAAGAAGGTATAGTCCTTGGACATAAGGTATTAGGTAAGGGAATTGAAGTGGGTAGAGCTAAGGTTGAGGCCATAGAGAGCATGCCACAACCTAGGGATATAAAAGGTATAAAAAATTTCCTTGGTCATGTGGGTTTTTATAGAAGGTTCATTAGGAATTTCTCTAGAATATCTAAATCTTTGACTAACCTCCTACAAAAGGGAGTAAGATTTAATTTTGATGATACATGTCTCATAGCCTTTGATAAACTTATAAATGCTTTATCCCATGCTCCTATCAATTAACCACCTATCTGGGATATGACTTTTGACTTAATATGTGAAGCTAGTGATGATGCTGTAGGAGTAACTCGGGGACAACACAGAGGTCACATATTTAATATTATACATCATGCTAGTAGAACTCTTAATAGTGCTCAAAATAATTATCCTAAGGAAGAAAGAGAACTTTTTGTTGTATTTTTCTCTTGTGATAAATTTCATTCTTATATAGTTGATGCAGAAGTAGGAGTTTATACAGATCGTGTGGTTTAATTGAACTCCTTGAGAGGAAAAACCATAAGCCAAGACTGATCCATTGGATTATTTTAGTTCAAGAATTGGAGTTGCAGATTATGCAGAGGTAAGAAATGAAGATGTTGGATGCAGTGTCCATATTTTCCCAGGAAGACACCAATCTTGTTCAGAGGAACTTTAGTCCTGGTGATTTTTGTTTACGAGAATTATTAAATGAACTAAGGCCAATTCCTCCAAAAGAGAAGAAGTCTTTGTTGTTGGAGGAGCTTGTCATCCCCGAATAAGTAAACGATAAGTTCAAGGTAAGTGTTCTTACTCAAATAAGTGATTGGTTTTCACAAATTTTCCTCCTAATTTTTTTGCCTTTGAATTCCTCGTGTTTCTGAAGGTTTTTACTAAGTATATGATCGCAACTATACGACCAAAGAAAAATCTCCGACCTTATAGTTGGTCGTTAAACCTTATGTATCCTCTTTGCGAATTTTTCTAGATCTATACGGTCGCAACTATACGACCGAAGAAAAATCTCCCGCCATATAGTTGGTCGTTAAACTCCTAGTCATTTCGATTTTTGACGTCTGGATCTATACGGTCGCAACTATACGGCCGGAGAAAATCCTCCCGCTGTATAGTTGGTCGTTAACCTCTCAGACATTCTTTGTTTTCCTTTTTTTTTGATAAAAAATACTGTTTTGTCGGTTCGAAGTCGGTAACTTAACGACCTGGACTCGAGATATTTGGAAATATCTTCCCGAAACCAACTATACGACTGGAGATTTACGGGCCCCGCCCGTATAGTTGGTCGTTACACGGCAGGACTCCTCCAAATCCGCGATTTCTTTTCCTATTCCGTTAAGATTCTTTTATTCGGCATGAATTTTGTGTTTCTTGCGAGTTTTACCGACCTCTGACCCCCCCTTATATACTACTATTGTCTCTCTCTCTAATCATAATCTTCAGAAACCAATCTACCTCTTATTCATACGTGAGGACACGTAAACCAAGGGACGAAGCCAAGGAGAGAAGTTGATATGGAGATCGGGAGCAATGGCTAGCAAGGCAAGGAGATCAAGATCGTCCCTATGGAGTTCCTCGGCACCGAAAATGAACGTCGAAAGTGGGAGTTGAAAACCCTCGGGCGGAAGATTAAAGAGATGGACAAGGAGATGCCGGGGACACCCAAGCATCTTTGATTGCTGCGACTTTATCTTGATAAACTAGATGCAGATATTAAGTAGAAGGAAATCAGGTTTTTATATGAGTCTTAAGGCGATTCAAACCCTTCAAGATAACAATGAGATCATTAAAGAAAAAGTGAAAGTGATGGAGAGGAATAATCTTTTCTAAAAGCTGCATGTTAAAGAATTAGAGGTTGTCAATCAATCCCTCCGCCTCAGGCTGGCCCGTGAAGAGAAGATACCGTGTGCCATGGTGCCATAGTGATCTACAATAATCACGGTATCAAATAATCGCAAGGGATTATTTGATTCCGCCTGGCTTGATTCCAAGCTTGGGGAGATCTTTAAAACCTTGTAATCTATCTTATAAGTTTTACATTACTATTTTAGTTTTGCATTAGTTCAAACGAGAAATAAAGTTTGCATCATTAGAATTCCCTTCAAGAATAGTCGATCCCTTTTATGAAATTCCAAGTTTATTATCATATATGGAGCAATATTGAGTTTGTGTTTGTCTTATTGGATATATGAATGGCTTGAGTATAATTTTACTTGCACTTGATGATAGCAATAGGAGTCTTCCACACCACTAGTATTAATGGAACATACCAAGATATATTGGTCAATATGTTGTAAGTACATGGTTTGATTTACAAAGAAAGAAAAATTATCTAATCAGTTAAGTTGAAAAAGAAACCTTGAACAAAGGAAAATTAAAAGTGTTATCAAATTAGAGTGAGAACAAGACGAGGTAGAATATTCAAGCTATAAAGATTTCTTCATATAAAATTAGAATTTGGTAATTGAGATCATTAAACTTTGAATTCCTATATTAAGTGGAATGTATGGCTAGCTCCTTTACACATCACTTAAACAAAAGTGTGAGCATAAATATATATATAAAGAAAAAAAGGAAAAGAGAGAACAAAAAGAGTGAATGTGCAAAGTGCAAATAGGCATACACCAAGTATGACAAAGAGACGTTTTGAGATTTTGAATCCCAAGTGAATATGTTAATCCTGAAACACTTGAGACTACCTCGCTAACTCATTCGGTCAAACTGAACACTTTTACATCATATTGAGAGTGATCTTCTATGAACTGTTAAATGCTAAGGTGTGGAAGCCTGCTAATATTATTCTGATGGTTCGAGTAAGGTACTATTCATGAACTTATTACTTTGTATCATATATTATAAACACATGCTGCAACTGCCACATTTATTTTATCGACTCAACTTCACGAATATGAGGATCACATCCATTAAGCTAACATGCTCAGGACGAGCAAGAGTCTAAGCTAGGGGAAGCTGGTGAGTGCATATTTGCATCATGTTTTATATTATTATTTTGCATTGTAGATGTAGGATCTTGGTATTTTACGGTGCTCGTGCGCACATTTTATGTCTTTTTTCACCAGGATCGGGACAGACGTTGGATACAATGGACACAATTGTTGGAGCAGTTGTACTGGGGAGGAAAGGAGTAAAAAACAACGTAAATCGCTTATTTGGGAAATATCAATAATACGAGAAGAAAACCCAAAGGGATCAAGGCATACATATGGTTTAACGACCAACTATACTATGGGACTAAAATTCCCTGTGACACCCCTGAGATCAAGGCTAGACAAATCCCAGACCTCTGTCTGATATAAGCCTAACCTAAATCTCATAAGCGTATAGTGAGAGAATCGGTAACATTACAGTGATCCTATGACACAAAAATCATTACAGAAAGCTCATAACTGAGCGAAGAGCCAAAATATTACAAGCAGAGGTCACTGACCACAAACATCAAGCAACGGAAGGAAAATTATGCTATTAAGTATATCAAACTTAACAAATGGCCTAAGAGGCCTGAAGCATAAAGATGACGTCCCAATCCATAGATTCCATGTTGCCGACCGGGAACCCGAAGCTACTCGTCGATGCCGATGCTGTAGCAAAAATCTTCTTCTACAGTAACACTTACATGCTGCAAAAGTATCAGCAAAGCAAGGCTGAGTGCAGGGTGTACTCCATAAGATTTATGGATGGTGGAGCTATTTTTCATAAAGCTATGTTTTGTTTGGAAAACAAGAGGAAGGAGAAGAATCTCGGCTAAATTGATCATTTTAAAAGGCGATAAGAAAGTGATATCTCTAACTTGATCATCTCTTGATATCCACTTAAACTTTATCAACTGAACCTACCAACCAGGATCACTCCCTCAATCCCCGAGGAAGCATCCTTAAGCACACCTCACATCTCTTGTCAAGTTTTACGATTAGGTTATAGTTTTCTATGATCATCACGTCAGTTCCCAAGTCGTCCATAACCATGGACACGGCTTTTATAAAAGATTAATAACCCTGTAGGGGTGCACAACTTTACCCACACATACCAACCTCCTCTTAATGCCAGATATCATTAGCTCTCTTCCTTGGAAGGCCGATAGAGAGTGGTTGGACACTAGCTTTACCTTGCTTTTCCAAGACCATGAGTCACGCCCTAAGGAGATGCTGCCGTAATGGCTCAAGTCCTGAAGTCGGTACCTAGAGATGTGAATAGGGTTTGAGGTTATGGAGGTCGTGCCTCTCCCATTCTCTGCCACGCTTACCTAGTTGTATGAATGCACCTCCTTCACCTCCTTCAAGAACGACCAGAATGCATATGTCGAATGGAACGCCCGAACTATGTGACTCATGGAATCTACTAAGCAAGTTAGTTGCTCTAGGGGGTTTCCAGGACCCCGTGTGGCTGTACGCTTGTCTTGGTTCAAGAGGCAAGAACTCAGGTTCTAGTAGTGGCAAGTATGGGACTGCAAAAACCACAACCCACCGTGGCTTCCCATACAAGCCTTAGCATGTTTAACCTTCATCTCTGATCATACCACGTCATCCTGTCCAGCTAGGTTCATTCGCAGCTCTGATTCATCAAGCGGATGGATCAGCGGTAACAACTAAGGAGGGCTAAGCACAACAAGTATAAATAACTCTAGCGGAGCTCATAAGCCAAACCCTAGTTATGCTAGGATCAGTGGATCAGGGAGTATAGGCTACGAAGGTAACATGCATCAGATAGGATTATTATATCTATCGATAAAAGACGTTGGAATCGTATGCTTTCCTTTGCTAGTTTATACTTTGATATAGAACTTCAGGTTCATCTGCTTGGCATTGTTCGTCGATAACCTTCGATGGTGTTGATCTCGGTCCTCAATGTTGGACGCGATCTCGTTACTCACATCAATTCCGAGGTCTACCGAGTAGAAGCATAAACACTAGAAAGGAAAACAACAATCAATGCATGGCATCTGTGCAATGCTTAAACATGGATGATGATATGACAAGTTAAATTGTATTGAGATGAAACCCTAAGACATGCTTTGCCAAGTTAAACCGGGTTCGAGGGGTACAAACCCTAGAATAGGGGGGACCTCGGAGTCACCTATGGGGTTCAATTAGTTCTTATAATTAAACTTGTCATGTAAGTTGCTTAACAATGCATAATTATGGGTCTATTGTGTAGATCTCATTTTTCTGAACATTTTGATGCATTATATATATTTTTCTGATTTAAAATGAATTAGTTATGATTTTTCCTAATTTTAATCCAAATATTTTTTAAATATTTAAACATTTTTGGAATCATTAAAATTATTTTACAACCTGGGTCCACATGCCATATATTTATTCATTTCAGAAATAATTATGGAAATGATTAAACATCTAACATCAGGAACCCACCTGTCAGCATTTAGTTAATTACAAAAATTATTTCAGAAAACATTAAAAGAAAAGAAAAGAAATATTGCATCAGCATGATGCATTGCTGACGTCAGCAATGGAGCTTCTCTCCTTGTCGATGATGGATTCAGCGATTGGGGGCACGCTTGGACGCGGGAGTGGTCGTGATGGAAGCGGGCTTCTGCTTTGAGCCAGAAACTAGCGGCGCCGTAACCAAATGGTCATCGGAGCATGGCCGGTGGCGAGGTTGCGTGGCAGCGGGCATGGGTCAGCGACGGCAAGGCGAACCAAGGCGAGAGGGAGGAAGAAGATGGGCTCGGGTGAGCCGGGAGCTCACCCTGATGCTCGTGGGCATGACGAAGAGGCCAGAGAGGGTCAGACGGAGGGGAATCGACGGCTATCGGCGCTTGGGGAGACGGTGATGTCGAGCTTGATTCCGGTCAGGTAAGAGCTTCCCAGGTTGCACGCTTCGTCAGGAAGCACGATGGCGGAGAGGTAAGTCCAACAGCGGCCTCAGCTGATCGAGGGGAGCTCGGGAGCAGCGGCTACTAGCGATTCTGTCGGCTAGGGTTTCGGGTATGAGGAGGAAACATAGGGGAGAGGGAGAAGAAGAGAAATAGGGCACGACTAGGGTTCTCCAGCGGCGTAGAGGGAGTCTTGTAGGTGTCAAAGCCGTCGGTGGCGTGCATCTCCACGCCGGCAAGCGTTGCGGTGGCGCTAGTGAGCTGCTTCCGTCCCAGCCAGAGGTGGACGATGACGATAGAAGGACAAAGGGTTATGCTAGGCCTTAGCTTCTCTTGGGCTTCAGCGGGTTGACGGGCTTCTGCTAGCTACTGCGCTAGGAGGCAGAGAGGAGAGAAAGAAGTTGGGCTGCGGCCCATATTAGGTTAGGAGATATTTTTATTTCAGAAATCTTTTTCATTTTCTGTTTTTTCTATTTCTTTGTTTATATTCCCAAACTCTTTCTATTTTGAACATTTCAAACCAGAGGCTTTTGTAAAATATTGAAATATTGCAAGGGCCCTCATAGTCCATTCGGGCTCCATAATTTTGGTAGTTTTCAAAGTACAAAACCCCTTTTGAATACATTTCAAATAGAGAGGGTAAGATTAGGGTTTAGGGTTTTGTCTTCTTCCATGCATTGTATTTAAATAGGATGATGCTCATGCTATTCACAATCCAAGCCTTAATTAGAAGGTCATTAAAAATAGGGGTGTTACAGTTCTATCCCCCTTAACAGAATCTCGTCCCGAGATTCCTAGGTAGGAAGATAGAAGAAACATGGTTACACTAAACTTGGATGATCTTCTCGAGGAGGTTGATCCATGCAACCATCATTGAATGAATGAAGCGCTTCATTTTCTTTGAGGTAGCTTGATGGCTCAATGCACGACGCCCAGAAAAGTGCTTGGTGCGTGGTTGATGTAGAGCTCGCTCGGAACCCCAAGAGGAAGGTATGATGAGCACAGTAGCAAGTTTCCCTCAGTTATGAAACCAGTTAGGGTAATAGATCTCTTGTATTACCAGAGGGCCAAAGGCCAGAATATATAGTACATGTACAGGTGCAAATATACAGAAAGCCCCCTAACATATGGGGAAACTACAATATACAAATATACTCTAACACCCCCCCTCAAACTCATGGTGGATCCACAACACTGAGTTTGGAGAGTAAGAAATCATGCTGAGCGCGGGTTTGTGCCTTTGTAAGGAAATCTGCCAACTGCAAGTCTGAAGGCACATAATGGAGCGCAACAACCTGATCCTGCACCTGAGCACGTGTATAAAAAGCATCAATGTTATGACCCCGGATCGGTAAGATCCTAAGTCCCTGTGATTAACATGCTAGTCCCTGGATCATTAGCTAGCACTCACAGTCGATGAAATATCATGTAAAACACAAGTCTTTATTACATGAATCGAATAATCCAGAGTTTACATTATTACAACAGAAGCAAAATATATACAACTTGGAGTCCCATCAATGCCACAGGCAGGTTGAGTGAAGACTCGCGATCCTAGCGCACCTTTCAACGATCTCCAAATTCTGCACATAAAACGTGCAGCCAAACGAGTTGGTCAATACTTTGAATGTATTGGCAAATTACACCAAGGAAGGAACAAGACTAACTCTACATGCAAGGCTAGAGTAGGCTTTGGGGTTTATTTGCGTAAAGCCAATTTTATCAAGGTAATGAGAAAAGAGGAAGAGAGTTTTCCCTACTTTGTAAACTTTGACAAAAGTATAGGGTCGAATGGAACACGTGGATATTACTCACCAAGTGTCCAATCAACCTAGCACTTGGATATTACACACCAGGTGGCACTTGGATATTACGCACCAAGTTACTTGGATATGACACACCAAGTTCCCAAATTCCCACCTATTAGCGATATTACACACGCCATAGGGTTTGAAAAACTTTTGTTTGAAAAGAGAGAGGAAGATCTTTCAGAGGCTCCATCCTTCAGATGCTCAAAGTGTTCTTTTCCGTGAACTCGGCTGATCGATCAGATTGCAATACTCTCGAGAGGTTGTGCACTTTCCCCACAATCCACGATCAAGTCCTTTTACAGACAAGACCATGGCGAAGCCTTCCCTTAGTAGCCCCTCTACCAGCTGGATCCAACCGTGCCAAGAACCTCCAAATGTTGGTACCCCGGTGAGGTTTCCCATTAAGTACTAAGCCAAGACAGAGCCCATATGTATTGTGGTTGCACGGGAAGCTTCTGAATTCTGAAACATGGCAGACTTCTTTGATTCCTGGGCGGCCGTCCTCCACCAAAATCTCACTCGTTGTCCCGACAACCATTCCGCCCAGAAGAAAACTTAGTTTTATTTTGAAGGGGTTTTGGAGAAGAAAGTTCGCTCGAGAGAGCTATCATACTTAGAAAATTCTTGAGTCTTTCGAACCCTCCCAACGGTATTTGATATATATATAGCATAGCAAGCAATACTTAGTAAAACAGGGGGAACCTATTAGGACAGAAAATCCTAAGTATAAAGCTACTCATGGCATACTACAAAACCGCACTTGCAAAAATAGTAATAAGAAAGCTACTAAAAACCTACACATGCATACTACAAGATTTTGAAGAGTAAAACATGCATAGTCAAAAACTGGGACATAACATGAACAAGTGGTGTAACTTGCCTTATGTTTGTGTTATGGGTGATGATTGAATTCTTCGGCAGCAATCGCACTCTCCGAACAATCTAACGCGAGGACAAAACAATTCCAATCAACACAATTACAAACATAACAACCACAACAATGATGAACACAAGCATGCATGATGATTTAATATTAGTTCTTTGAATGGTATTAGATCATATGATGCATGTAGGAGATCATTTAATGCAATAGGGTATTTGTTATTAAATCTTGATGACCAAAAAAAAGGCTTTAGTAGTTCTGTTGCAACTTCTGTCCTAATTGTCCAATTAAATTTGGTTATTAGTTTTATTGGATAGAGGACATTAATACGGACCAGGAGGAATTGGGTTCATCTTAATCGGAGTTATAGATCTTTTTCTATGATTTATTTAGTGTTTAATGGAGTTTAATAAATCTGAACAGATCGTGCTGACAACGAACAAAACTAAGTACAGATCTGAAAACTACGCAAGATTATGAACTCAGGAACATATTACTCATATTTTTCGGATATGTGGATTATTTACTATGAATTTAATGATTTAAAAGGCCAATAATACTAAATAATTATTCGCCAGTAATCTATAAAGTAAACTTGTAATTTTATTCAAGAATCATGTTCTATACAATTTTATGAATCCAGGGGTATATTATTTGCGATGTTTGGACATAGTATGAATTTTCTATAGATTTTACAAGTTAGATCTATAATCTGCAATTTTAAATTCGAACGGAATATTCCGGAGAATATTCCGCTGACTGGACAGGTTGACCGTGCAGGCTGACTGGGACTAGATGCTGACCTGACGACGACGTGGCGGTGACGAGGCAACTGATCGGGACGATTAAATCTCGACCGTCGGGATGAGATCCGGTGGCTAGAAGAGAAGATGGCTCAAAATAGACCCGATTTTGCCTAACAAAGGACTAGAAGTAGATCTGTGTTAGAGAGATAAATCCGTAGGTCAAATCGAAAAACTTTGAACATGAAAGTTGTGGAGGATAATTAGATCTACCTTTTCACCAAAGGAATTTGGATTCCAAGAAACGAGCGCGAGTAGATCTTGGAATTACGCCATCAGATCTGAAATATTGCGTTGCGAAATTCTCCGGCTGTGATGGATGAAAAGATGTGAGGTTTGTCGGAATTGAAAGATTTCGACGAGATCTACAACTTTCGTGTTGAAGCCGAAGGCAGCCGACGAAGTTTAGATGGGTTTAGAAGCGAAATACGATTCGGTAGGGTGTAGATTCGGGATTTCGGGAAGGAGAAGTGTTATAGCTGTGGCTCCGATGGATTACTTAGGCTTTTATGATGATGGGAAGATAGATCTTGGAGTAGGGAACAAGTAGAAACAAACGGAAGTCAATTCGAAGTTGTAGATAAAAAGTTATAAGTGTTTGAATAGAGATAGGTTTAGAAAACAGATTTTCGCACGTTTTTTAAAGCGGAGGTGGGATCGATCCCGTAGGATGGCTGGTTCGGTCGGCTAAGGTGGGCCGGCCGGCGGCCCATTTCGTTTTTTTTTTTTTCTATTTTGGTATTTTTTTTATATCTTTTGCATACGAACTCCAAATGACATGATTCTTGTTTCTAAATTTTTCTAAAATTCCATAGATCATTATAAGATCATATTTATAACATTTTCACTAGTTTAGAGATGATTTATTTATAAATGTCTTTATATTCCTTATAGGAACATTTGGGTAAATCAACTATCGGATCTAGATATTAGAATTTGGATTCAATTTTTGGAAACTTTGCATGGATGCAAAGGAATGATTATGAATGCTTCATGATTTTTGTTTTTGCAAACATTCACACAAATCCTAAAGCTAAAACTCAATTCGCGCCTTTTTGCCTATATGGCTACTTAGGTATTATCAAAAAGGATATAGGGTTTTATGCATTTGGCCTTATATGGCTACTATGCAATATTTCTAAATAGCTTCTTAGGGTTTTATTTTAACCACTCAACCAAAACACACAATGCCACAATTGCCCAAAACAACAAGTTCAATCATGTAACATGAAGGAACACATTCTTAACATCCAATGAAAATGAAGATGTCATGTTATCTTCTCTCTTTTCAAGCAAGTGGTGAAAAGCATCTAGAATGGTTTCATAAATCGAAGTAGAGACTTTAAGGGTCAAATAGGGAAATTAGAATATCACTCCACCATAATTGGGAAAGTCATTTTATTCCCTCTCTTTAATCATCTAAGCATGGTTGGATATTTAAAGAATCAAATAGTTGAAAAGAAAATGAAAACAAGTTGGATAGTCCTGTAAATCCAATCTCATACAAGTTTTCTAAATTCAAGGAAGGAAAATCATAACAGAAAGTTTCTTTTCTTTGAGAAATTTCAACAAAGTCAAACAATTCAACCAAGTTATTTTATTAACTTTACATTCCAAAATTAGGAGAATTTTGGGATGTGACAAACTACCACCCTTAAAAGGAATCTCGTCCCGAGATTCGGGAAGGCTAGAAAGAAATAGGTTCAGGATACAGTAGAGTGCTACCACCCTTAAAAAAATGTCTCCCTTCAGGTATACCAAATTTGGTGTGTACTACTTTGGACTCACATCTCTTATAGTTAAGCTTCTATCCATTGTGAAGGGCTTCAAAGCTTCTAGCCTTTTGATGTCTTGATGTTTTTGTCTTTTCTTTCACATATGGATAACGAAGTGAGGCCATTTTAGAAGCACCTATGAAATGACGATTTCTTCTTGTTGGTCTTCAAAGGCTTGGTGCATCATCCACCATTTGGGTGTTCTCCTGTAGCTATTGATTGATATGATAGAATATCATCTTTGCATTTGTATTCGCGTCATTTTCTTCATCTTCATGTCCTTAATTTAGTCTTCTTGCTTCGTGGGTTTAAGATAGAAAGAATAGAATCTAGGATGGAGATAGATATACCCCATACAAGCAAACAACCAAACGAAATATCAAATTAAGCCAATTTCACTCAAACAATTTTTTTTAATACCGCAAGAAATTGAGAACAACATTGGGGGTAAGCATTTATCCTTGTGTTTCCTAAAACTTGAAGCACTTGCGTGTTGTTTATCTTTAAGGACTTGTAGCATCCTCCACCATGTGAGTGTTCTTCTTTTGATGGCGCCCTCATTCAAGTTCTTCGGTTTGTCTCCCTTCTTCCGTCTTCAAGATTTAAGGTAGGGAGAGTAAAGTCTATCAAGAAGGACATGAACAACCCAGACAAACAATTTTTTTATTGAAAATAAGTATTATTTGCTGCTGTCAAGAAAACCACACAAATGGCAGCTCACAAATCACCGCATCTAATCGTAGTGTAGTCTATCCAACTTTGGTTTCTAATGGGTCACTTGAAATCTTCATGATCTTCATAATCTTCATTGTCTTTGAGGTCTTGGGTCAATAACTTTAACTTAAGGCCTTCGATGTTTTTGGTACTTTCTTTGAAGTCTTCAATTCTCGTAGCTTCAGTCTTGAACATCTTCTACAGAGGTTCTCAAGTCCTAACTTGAGCAAGATGGTCTTCTCTAGAAAGGTAGTCTTGAGAGGAGTTTCTTCTTGAAGTTCATAGCGGTCATTTCTAATTTTGAAAAGAAGATACTTAAGAAATTTTAAACTCCAAAGATAGATGATGAGAAGTATGAGATTTTTTTTTCTGAAATAACTTAGAAAATACTAATCCTAAGGCTTTTCCAATGCTAGGTGCACGATCTACAGTCAACTTATGCTCTGATACCATCTGTTGTGACCTCGGATCGGTAAGATCCTAAGTCCCTGTGATTAACATGCTAGTCCCTGGATCATTAGCTAGCACTCACAGTCGATGAAATATCATGTAAAACACAAGTCTTTATTACATGAATCGAATAATCCAGAGTTTACATTATTACAACAGAAGCAAAATATATACAACTTGGAGTCCCATCAATGCCACAGGCAGGTTGAGTGAAGACTCGCGATCCTAGCGCACCTTTCAACGATCTCCAAATTCTGCACATAAAACGTGCAGCCAAACGAGTTGGTCAATACTTTGAATGTATTGGCAAATTACACCAAGGAAGGAACAAGACTAACTCTACATGCAAGGCTAGAGTAGGCTTTGGGGTTTATTTGCGTAAAGCCAATTTTATCAAGGTAATGAGAAAAGAGGAAGAGAGTTTTCCCTACTTTGTAAACTTTGACAAAAGTATAGGGTCGAATGGAACACGTGGATATTACTCACCAAGTGTCCAATCAACCTAGCACTTGGATATTACACACCAGGTGGCACTTGGATATTACGCACCAAGTTACTTGGATATGACACACCAAGTTCCCAAATTCCCACCTATTAGCGATATTACGCACGCCATAGGGTTTGAAAAACTTTTGTTTGAAAAGAGAGAGGAAGATCTTTCAGAGGCTCCATCCTTCAGATGCTCAAAGTGTTCTTTTCCGTGAACTCGGCTGATCGATCAGATTGCAATACTCTCGAGAGGTTGTGCACTTTCCCCACAATCCACGATCAAGTCCTTTTACAGACAAGACCATGGCGAAGCCTTCCCTTAGTAGCCCCTCTACCAGCTGGATCCAACCGTGCCAAGAACCTCCAAATGTTGGTACCCCGGTGAGGTTTCCCACTAAGTACTAAGCCAAGACAGAGCCCATATGTATTGTGGTTGCACGGGAAGCTTCTGAATTCTGAAACATGGCAGACTTCTTTGATTCTTGGGTGGCCGTCCTCCACCAAAATCTCACTAGTTGTCCCGACAACCATTCCGCCCAGAAGAAAACTTAGTTTTATTTTGAAGGGGTTTTGGAGAAGAAAGTTCGCTCGAGAGAGCTATCATACTTAGAAAATTCTTGAGTCTTTCGAACCCTCCCAACGGTATTTGATATATATATAGCATAGCAAGCAATACTTAGTAAAATAGGGGGAACCTATTAGGACGGAAAATCCTAAGTATAAAGCTACTCATGGCATACTACAAAACCGCACTTGCAAAAATAGTAATAAGAAAGCTACTAAAAACCTACACATGCATACTACAAGATTTTGAAGAGTAAAACATGCATAGTCAAAAACTGGGACATAACATGAACAAGTGGTGTAACTTGCCTTATGTTTGTGTTATGGGTGATGATTGAATTCTTCGGCAGCAATCGCACTCTCCGAACAATCTAACGCGAGGACAAAACAATTCCAATCAACACAATTACAAACATAACAACCACAACAATGATGAACACAAGCATGCATGATGATTTAATATTAGTTCTTTGAATGGTATTAGATCATATGATGCATGTAGGAGATCATTTAATGCAATAGGGTATTTGTTATTAAATCTTGATGACCAAAAAAAAGGCTTTAGTAGTTCTGTTGCAACTTCTGTCCTAATTGTCCAATTAAATTTGGTTATTAGTTTTATTGGATAGAGGACATTAATACGGACCAGGAGGAATTGGATTCATCTTAATCGGAGTTATAGATCTTTTTCTAGGATTTATTTAGTGTTTAATGGAGTTTAATAAATCTGAACAAATCGTGCTGACAACGAACAAAACTAAGTACAGATCTGAAAACTACGCAAGATTATGAACTCAGGGACATATTACTCATATTTTTCGGATATGTAGATTATTTACTATGAATTTAAGGATTTAAAAGGCCAATAATACTAAATAATTATTCGCCAGTAATCTATAAAGTAAACTTGTAATTTTATTCAAGAATCATGTTCTATACAATTTTTTGAATCCAGGGGTATATTATTTGCGATGTTTGGACATAGTATGAATTTTCTATAGATTTTACAAGTTAGATCTATAATCTGCAATTTTAAATTCGAACGGAATATTCCGGAGAATATTTCGCTGACTGGACAGGTTGACCGTGCAGGCTGACTGGGACTAGATGCTGACCTGACGACGACGTGGCGGTGACGAGGCAACTGATCGGGACGATTGAATCTCGACCGTCGGGATGAGATCCGGTGGCTAGAAGAGAAGTTGGCTCAAAATAGACCCGATTTTGCCTAACAAAGGACTAGAAGTAGATCTGTGTTAGAGAGATAAATCCGTAGGTCAAATCAAAAAACTTTGAACATGAAAGTTGTGGAGGATGATTAGATCTACCTTTTCACCAAAGGAATTTGGATTCCAAGAAAGGAGCGCGAGTAGATCTTGGAATTACGCCATCAGATCTGAAATATTGCGTTGCGAAATTCTCCGGCTGTGATGGATGAAAAGAGGTGAGGTTTGTCGGAATTGAAAGATTTCGACTAGATCTACAACTTTCGTGTTGAAGCCGAAGGCAGCCGACGAAGTTTAGATGGGTTTAGAAGCGAAATACGATTCGGTAGGGTGTAGATTCGGGATTTCGGGAAGGAGAAGTGTTATAGCTGTGGCTTCGATGGATTACTTAGGCTTTTATGATGATGGGAAGATAGATCTTGGAGTAGGGAACAAGTAGAAACAAACGGAAGTCAATTCGAAGTTGTAGATAAAAATTTATAAGTGTTTGAATAGAGATAGGTTTAGAAAACAGATTTTCGCACGTTTTTTAAAGCGGAGGTGGGATCGATCCCGTAGGATGGCTGGTTCGGTCGGCTGAGGTGGGCCGGCCGGCGGCCCATTTCGTTTTTTTTTTTCTTTTTCTATTTTGGTATTTTCTTTATATCTTTTGCATACGAACTCCAAATGACATGATTCTTGTTTCTAAATTTTTCTAAAATTCCATAGATCATTATAAGATCATATTTATAACATTTTCACTAGTTTAGAGATGATTTATTTATAAATGTCTTTATATTCCTTATAGGAACATTTGGGTAAATCAACTATCGGATCTAGATATTAGAATTTGGATTCAATTTTTGGAAACTTTGCATGGATGCAAAGGAATGATTATGAATGCTTCATGATTTTTGTTTTTGCAAACATTCACACAAATCCTAAAGCTAAAACTCAATTCGCGCCTTTTTGCCTATATGGCTACTTAGGTATTATCAAAAAGGATATAGGGTTTTATGCATTTGGCCTTATATGGCTACTATGCAATATTTCTAAATAGCTTCTTAGGGTTTTATTTTAACCACTCAACCAAAACACACAATGCCACAATTGCCCAAAACAACAAGTTCAATCATGTAACATGAAGGAACACATTCTTAACATCCAATGAAAATGAAGATGTCATGTTATCTTCTCTCTTTTCAAGCAAGTGGTGAAAAGCATCTAGAATGGTTTCATAAATCGAAGTAGAGACTTTAAGGGTCAAATAGGGAAATTAGAATATCACTCCACCATAATTGGGAAAGTCATTTTATTCCCTCTCTTTAATCATCTAAGCATGGTTGGATATTTAAAGAATCAAATAGTTGAAAAGAAAATGAAAACAAGTTGGATAGTCCTGTAAATCCAATCTCATACAAGTTTTCTAAATTCAAGGAAGGAAAATCATAACAGAAAGTTTCTTTTCTTTGAGAAATTTCAACAAAGTCAAACAATTCCACCAAGTTATTTTATTAACTTTACATTCCAAAATTAGGAGAATTTTGGGATGTGACAATCAACAACAATATGCTTGGTCAGCTCATGCTTGACCGGATCACGTGCAATACTGATAGCACCTTTACTGTCTGACAAAAGTGGAGTGGGTGTCATAACAGAGACCCCAAAATCTGCAAGCAACCACCGTAACCAGGTCACCTCAGCAGTCACCGAAGCCATAGCCTGCAACTCAGCCTGAACACTCGAACGGGAAACCGCCTGTTTCTTCGTCTTCCAAGCAACAAGCGAACCACCAAGAAACACACAGTAAGCAGGAAGTGAACGACGATCCGTAGGATCATTCGCCCACGTAGCATCCGAGTAGCACTGGAGCTGGAGAGAGATAGAACGAGGGAAGAAAAGGCGACGAGTAATCGTGCCACGAAGATAACAAAGGACACGGAGGAGATGACCGTAGTGAACAGTGGTAGGAGCTGAGACAAACTGGCTCAGAATATGAACAGGATAAGAGATATTAGGACGGGTGACAGCAAGATAAACAAGACTCCAACCAAGATGGCGATAACGAGTGGGATCAGGAAGAGGATCACCATCCGTAGGACGAAGCTTAACATGAAGCTCCATAGGAGTCTCAACGGTGCGCTCATCCGCAAGAGAAGCCCGAGCAAGAAGATCCTGAATATACTTTTCCTGAGAGATAGAAAACCCATCAGAAGTGGAGGAAACCTCAATCCCAAGAAAGTAGCGAAGAGGACCAAGATCAGTCATAAGAAACTGATCACAAAGACGAGCCTTGACAAAGGCAATATACTCAGGATCATCACCAGTAATGATCATATCATCAACAAAGAGAAGGAGAAGAGTGCGTCCACGAGGTGAAGTGTGAACAAAAAGCGCTGGATCATGAGAACTAGGAGAGAAACCAGCAATAGTAACCACAGAGGCAAAGCGCTCAAACTAGGCACGAGGGGCCTGTTTCAGGCCATAAAGGGAACGTCGAAGACGACAAACCATCCCATCGGGAACAGAATACCCAGGAGGAGGCTACATATAAACCTCCTCACTCAACTTGCCATTAAGAAAAGCATTCTGAACATCAAGCTGGGACACAGACCAGCGTCGAACAGAAGAAACAGCAAGAAGAGTATGCGCAGTGGTCATATGAGCCACATGAGCAAAGGTCTCATCATAGTCACGACCATGTTCCTGCTGAAAACCACGAGCCACAAGATGCGCTTTATAGCGCTCAAGAGATCCATCAGAGCGGGTCTTAATTTTATAGACCCACTTACACGTGATAGGACGAACACCAGAAAGGGGAGAGACAAGATCCCAGGTGCCAGTGCGCTCAAGCGCAGCAATCTCCTCAGCCATGGCAAGCTGCCATTCAGGATGACACGCGGCATCCCGATAAGAAGTCGGCTCAGAGACTACAGAGAGACCATACTGACTAGGGGAGTACTGGTCTGGAGCATGACGCTGACGAACAGGTCGTGAGGAAGGAAGCTCATCCGCGGAAGATGACTCATCAGAAGAGGAGGAAAAAGGAGGCGCGGAGGAAGGATCCGAAGCTAGAGACCGAGGAGAACTAGGGGAACTAGACGGAGGAGAGGATGGCGCTGAAGACAGAGGAGGCGCAACAGAAGGAGGAGGTGGAGGAGAAGAGACAGCGGAAGGTGTATCAGGAAAAAGAAGAAAAGAGAGATCATCTGTTGGGTAAGTACCAGAGGTGGGGCGAGGATAGAAAGGACGCGTCTCATCGAACGTGACATCACGAGAGATGCGCATACGACGACCAACGGGGTCCCAACAGCGATAGCCCTTATGCTCATCACTATAGCCGAGAAAAACACACTCAACAGACTGAGCGGTTAGTTTGGTGCGTTCACGAGGAGGGAGAAGGACATAGCAAGCGCAATCAAATAAACGAAGAGTCGAGTAGTCTGGGCAGGAGCCAGAGAGACGCTCGAGAGGAATGCCACCATGAAGAGCAGCTGAAGGCTGGATATTGATGAGGTAAGTCGACGTAGCGACAGCCTCAGCCCAGAAATGCGGCGGAAGAGAGGAAGCAATCATCATAGCGCGGGTAGTCTCAAGAATATGATGATGCTTACGCTCGGCGACACCATTTTGAGCATGGGCGCCGGGACACGAGAACTGATCAAGGGTGCCCTGCTAAGCAAGGATGCCACATAGGTGCTGGGAGATATACTCTCCGGCAGAATCAGCACGAAACACACGAATAGGCGTGGAATACTGAGTACGAACCATGGCCACAAAGCGCTCATAAATAGCAAGCACCTCGCCGCGAGAGCGCATAAAAAATAACCAGGTGTACCGTGAAAAATCATCAATAAACAAAATATAGTATCGGTGGCCCCCTTTTGAAGCAAAGGGAGCTGGACCCCACACATCTGAATGAACTAAATCAAAAGGTCGCTGAGATACAGACACACTAGTAGGATAGGGAAGCTGAATCTGTTTACCTAACCTACAACCCTGACACGAATGTAACGACGACACATCTCCTGAGACAAGCCCCAGAAGATCACAACGAACTAAGGATGATAAACGGGAGCCACAAAGATGACCCAGCCGATGATGCCACTGCTGAAACGAGCTAGTGACAGAAGCAGCAACCGCAGGAGAAGTGGCAGAAGACGTGTCAGCGGAAGGAACGGGAAGCCAATCTAACTCCCATAGCCCTGGAGACTCAATGCTGCGAGGGCCAGCTCCAACCAGAGCATGTGTACGACGGTCCTGAACAGCACAAGAATCAGCATCAAGAATGACACGACAACCAGAATCAGTAAGCTGACTAGCAGAAAAAAGGTTCATCTTAAGGCTGGGAACATGAGAAACATCAGGAACAGAGAAGGAGGAAGTAGAAAGGGTGCCTCGACTGGAAACAGGAAGAGAGGTACCATCAGCCGTAATAACACGGACAGGAGAAATAAGAGAGCGAAGAGCAGAAAGAATAGAAGACACAGAAGTCATATGAAAAGAAGCTCCAGAATCCAGATACCACGGGGATGACATACCTGACTGTGTAGAAGGTGATGGTCGCGCGGTGCCAGAAGAACTAGGCACAAAACCAGAAGTACCCGACGAGGAGGAGCCTGTAGCAGCGAGCAGACTACGAAGACCACAAATAATATCCTGATCAGACAGAGCACCAGCAGGAGGTCCAGAAGCACCAGTAGGAGGTCCAGAGGCAACAACAGAAGATCCTGAAGAACCAGACTGGCGACGAGCAAGATACTGCTGACATAAGTGTGGATCCCTCGTCCAGCAACCAGAGATATCATGGCCAGGCTTGCCACAGTGGGCACAGGGAGGACGAGAACCACGAGGCTGCTGAGACTGACTCTGACCCTGGGCCGGTGGAGCAAAAAGTAGCGGCGGCGCGAGAGACTGCGATGAAGCCGGCGGCACGGGGGGACCACGAGCAGCAAGAACAGAAGGAACCTCAAGAAGACCAGCACCACGGAGACGAGTCTCCTCAACACGAAGCTCAGCCAGTACCTCAGAGAGCGGAACACGACCACGGGCAAGCAGCTGGGCACGGCGCGGCTCAAACTCCTTGCGGAGCCGTGACAAGAACTCAAAGACGCGCTGAAACTCCAGATCCGCGCGCACAATCAGACAGCAGGGACAGGTGTTACACACCGCTGTACGAAGAGAGTCAAGCTGACGCCAAATAGCAGCACTCTGAGTATAGAAATCATCAATAGTAGAATCACCCTGCTTAAGATCATGCTCCTGACGAACCACAGACAGATAAAGAGCATCTCCAGATGGCTGATAGCACTGACGAAGAAAATCCCACTGAGCAGCAGCAGTGGGAAGACCCATGAACTCCACAGCATACTGAGGCAGAACACTGGAAGTGAGACAGCAGCAGCACGAGCATCCTCATCTATCCACTGAGTGTAGTCAGCCAGATCCAGCCGGTAGGTCATAGTAGCAGTAGAATGCTCCTGGACCTGGCGCTCATAATCAGCCCGAGCAGAATCATCAGCACTCTGGGCTGCATCCTTGACCGCCTGAGTAGCATCGGGGGCAAGGACAACGAGCGTCGGTGCACGAGGCACTGGAGGCACAACAGGGCGTGGTGGACAGGAGACCTCACCGGAAAGCACACCCGAAAGGCGAAGACCGCGCATATGGACGCGCATGAAGGCAGCGAAATTAGGATAATTCGCGCCATCAAAAATCACCAGGCAGCAAGGAATCGCAACATAGCCCGACGAGGAAGACATTTTTTTTTCAAACCGAACGAGATCAGACCAGATCGGATCTGGCAGCGGCTGGAGGGTGGCGACCGGGGGGTGGACCGGGGGCAGATTCGGGCGGCGGCGGCGGCGAGGGAGAGGACGGGGCGGCGGCCGGCGGCGGTTCCGGGTGGCGGCGGCGAGGTCAGGCCGGCGGCGGCGGTGACGAGGGAGAGGAGGCGGCGGCGACGGGACGGGTCGGCGGCGACGGCGACGGGGGCGGCGGCGGCGGGGCCGACGGCGGGTGCGGAAGAGGAGGCGGCGGCGGGGTCGGCGGCGGCGGCGGCCGGGCGCCGCGGCGAGGTGCCGGGGCGGGCGGCCGCGGCGGCAAAAAAAAGGCCTTATGGCTCTGATACCATGTTAGGGTAATAGATCTCTTGTATTACCAGAGGGCCAAAGGCCAGAATATATAGTACATGTACAGGTGCAAATATACAGAAAGCCCCATAACATATGGGGAAACTACAATATACGAATATACTCTAACAAAACCAAGGTTTAATCGGACCAGTAGGAGCAAGGAAACACCTCAAAGGTGTTACTAGCTGAGCTTTGGCAGGGCGCACTACCGGTGCTAGTAGCAACATGGAGACCTGCACAACACAACCACAGAACTTTGTCCCCAACTTGCGATGAGGTTGTCAATCTCACCGTGTTTTGCGGAAAACAAAGGATTAAACGTATCGAATGGAAAGAAGTAAAAGTTTGCAAAAAGTAAACACAAAGCAGTAAATAGTTCATAGATTGTATGTAAAATAAAGGACCGGGATCCATAGTTCACTAGAGGTGGCTCTCCTTAGATAGATAACATGCTGGGTGAACAAATTACAACGGGGCAATTGACAAACACCGAGAAAGCAATACAGACTCCTTTGAGACTTGATTGGGCATTACAACATAATACATAGACCGCCATCCAACTGCATCTATGACTAATAATCCCCCTTCAGGTTATCATCCGAACCCCCTCCAGTATTAAGTTGCAAGCAATAGATTATTGCTTTACGAACTGCGTGTAAAGTAAACAATACGATTGTTCTATGAACAAAGGATTGTTGTTTTCTCCCTAGTAGCAACAACACATCTAGTACCTTAGAGATTTTTGTCACTTCCCCAGATTACCAGAGGCATGAACCCACTAGCGAGCATAAGTACTAACTCTTGGTGTTGCTAGCATCTACTTGGCCAAGATAGCTACTAACAACGGAAAGCATGCAAGATCACAAATAACAAAGACATGATAGAATCAATAATCAATCTGAAATAGCATCTTAATATCCATCGGATCCCCGCAAAACACAACATGCAGAATTACAAATAGATGATCTTGATCATGAACGGAGCTCACAAGATCTAGACATGAAAGCACAAAGGAGGAGAACCAGCCATCTAGCTACTACATGGATCCGTAGTCCAAGGATGAACTACTCACTCATCACACCGGAGGCTTGCATGGTGATGAAGAAGGCCTCTAGGGTGAATTCCCCTCTCCGGCAGGGTGCCGGGAAGAGCTTCAGATCCCTCCTGATCTAGGGATGGAGATGATGGCAGCTACAGACTCTTTCGTGGATTTTTGATCGGGTACTTAGGATTTACGTCCCGAGGGTATATTATAGTCGGAAGGGGAGGCCGAGGGGGTGCCTGGGCTGGCCACACAACCCCCTGGCGCGGGCCAGGCCTGGCCGCGCGACCAGGTGGTGTGGCCGCCCTCTGACCCCTCTCCGTCTCATATTCTGGCACTTGATGACATCCGGAAAAATAGGCACTTTGGCTTTTGTCCCGTCCAATTCCGAGAATATTCATTTTCTGACTTTCCTGGAACGAAAAACAGCAGAAAACAGGCAGCAAGCACGGTGGCTCTTGTTAATAGGTTAGTCCAAGAAATCATATGAAAAGTACTCCAAAGTTGGAACAAAACACAAGAAAGTGGATAAAACCAAGCATGGAACATCAAAAATTATAGATACATTTGCAATGTATCAACATCCCCAAGCTTAACTCCTGCTCGTCCTCGAGTAGGTAAGTGATAAAAAGAAAGAATAATTTTTGAGGTGACATGCACCATCAAAGTCTTGATCAAAGTATTTGCAAAACATTCAAAGCTGGGATCAAAGTACTTCAATCATAACATGAAAGACAAAGTTCTTGCAATAAGCAAAGAAACTATGATGCAACATGAAAAGGCACAAACAAAAGATTCATGAATAACTATGCTTTGCAAGGCGTTTGTTTGTTTCACATAAAGAAAACATAGCATAATAGTACTCAGCTTGTCCCTCAATAGAGTAGCAAATATAAATGCATAGGACACCTTCAAAGTTCATAAGAGTGACTAGATACAATAGTTTAAAACATGTATGCATCAATCAACTAGTCTTGGGACAATGCACATAGAACTAAGAATGGCCACTATGCTCTCAAAGAAGGTGCATAAATATAGAAGGTGGAGACTCAATATAATGGTGGAAGAAAAGCCTTCATAGAAGGAAGTAGGGATTCAAGTCTCATAAAGTGCTTCCAAAAATTATGGTACTTATAGCTTTTAGCTCTCATTGCCTCTATCATAAGCATCTTGAAGTGGTTAAGGTTAAAGTGACACAACTAAGAGGATATGCTTGACAAGTTATAAACCGAAATCTCATGCCCCTTACTTACGAAGACCGATCCTCATGCTACTCAACTTCAGTTACGAGTAAGCTCTTGTCATTGTAAGTACATGTGTATCATTAAGAACCGCCAACGGGGTACCCCTTGCACATGATACGGGAGCTTTCCCATAATCAAAATGACAAGGCAAGTAGATACTGAGCATCTCAGCGATCTTTTTATTTGCTATTTTCATAGGTTTTTATTGAGGATGCTTCATAGAGTGCTCATTATGGTGACGCTGCAAGTTTCCACCATGATTAGGCATGGGTTAGGCTAGCGGCCCAGGCGTTTCTCTAACACACATACAAACTCCATGATCTTACAAGTTCCACTTTTATTTCACACCGCCGGGATCCGTAAGCAAAAGAACATGATATCAACAGGGTACAAAGTACAAGTGCAATGTTGAAAGCGTTCCCCATGAAACATGGTTCTGCTAATTTCAACTTATAAAGCGCAAGCATATACGCAACAAAGAAGGACCCAATGGTTCAAGTTTATTAGAGGCAAGTAAAGTAAAGTGTGTCATCAAGTTCGTGAGAGCTTTAATCACTAGTTTTCTCATAACAAGTTTAATTCGGAAGGTAAACAAAAGCATGAATATACTTGGAATAGCATAAGCTAGTAGGTAGGTATGGTGTACTCTTTGGAATAACTTAGTTTAGGGAGTTGGATGCATGAGTGGAACTCATACTTGGTGGTGGAGGCTAGCAAAAGACTGGGAGCGACAATCTAAGAGAGCAATAATGGCCATAATCATGCAGAGCGACAAAACATCATTGATCAACGCATAAAGTGATACTACAAGTTGAAAACTGAAAGATCATAAAGGCTATGGTGACTTGAGATAGTCATAACATGGTGTGAGCATGTGCCAAGTCAACCCAAATGAAGCATCAAAGGAGAATACCACTATACTATGCTTTAATATGCTAAAACAACGCATGATTCATCCAAGGCACATTAAGCAATCTCAATTGTTTATAACAAGTCATGCTACAACAAAGAATACTAAGCATAAAGCCAAAACAATATCAAGCATGGCATGACAAAGCATAGGCCACAGTCAAAAACGAGCTCTTTTTACCACATAAGCATGAACTTTCCTAGTCTTTTCCAAACCAAACCAAACTATTTGCAAACCAATGTATGAAATAGGGGGTCCAACCTGTTTATTCAGAAAACTAAGCAAACCAGGCAAACTAAAAGCTAAAATGAAAACAAAAAAGAAGACGCTCCAAGAAAAACACAACTGTGCATGAAACAATAAAAATGAAGCGTTTGGAAGAAACCTGGGATTTTTATTGATGAAGAAGGAGATGCCTTGGGCATCTCCAAGCTTTGACGCTTGTACTTCTTGGCTATTTCTTAGGGTGACACGCGTGGCATCCCCAAGCTTGAGTTTTAGTCCATTCTTCATCTCATTACTCGTTCCTTCCATACACCTGAAATTTTTCCTTCATACGAAACTTCACACAATCTTTATTAGCAACATTACTGCACTCAAGCTAAATAAGTCTTAAGGTTCAGTTCTAACACCAAATAAACTTCCATTAGAATACTAGCTACTGTAGCACTTCACTCAAAAATCTCAATTCCCCAAAAGAACTCAAAAAGGAACCAACAAGAAGCAAATGTAGAAAATGGCAGAAATCTGTCAAAACAGACCAGCAGGTAAAGACAAATTTTTTTGAAGACCTTATGTTGCTCAAATAAAAAAGTGTTGAACTAACTAAAGTTAGATAATAACATGGGACAGGATCACAAACAATTACAGCTAAATCCGACATACAGATCTCTCTCACGAATATTTACGGTGAAGCACAGAAATCTGTTTCGGGACAACAACTTTCCCAATCATTATTTCACTCTCATTAGAGGTTACTCTTGGCGCAAAAAAGTGAATAAAAAAGATAAGGAGAGGTTATTACAGAGGTAATAACTTCCAAGACTCATCTAAAACTTTTGTGTTATCTCCCAATAAGTACTTTTCTTTAACACCTTTAAGTTAGGCATCAGAAGGAAAGAAAGAGTCAAGTGTTCTCAAATGAAGAAGCATTAAGACCAAATTTTGTTTTCATAGGAGAAACAAAAGAAATCTTTTATATCTTTTTAGGGAAGTGTTCTATACCTTTCTTGAGTGGGAGTTGATATTTAATGGTGCCTTCTTTCATATCAATGATGGCACCAACAGTTCTAAGAAAAGGTCTTCCCAAAGTAATAGGACAAGAAGCATTGTATTCAACATCCAAAACATAGAAATCAACGGGGACATAGGAATTGTTAACCATAATAAGAACATCATTAAGACTCCCCATGAGTTTCTTTTTAACATTATCATCAAGTGGGACATTCAAATAGCAATCTTCAAGAGGAGGCAAATCAAGCATATCATAGATCCTTCTAGGCATAATAGAAACACTACTACCAAGATCACACAAAGCTTTGAAATCAAAGTCATTCACTTTCATATTAATGATGGGTTCCCAGCCATATTTTTGTTTTATAGGAATAGAAGCTTTATGTTTCATCTTTTCTTCTTTAATCTTTATGAGAGCATCAGTAATGTGTTTTGTAAAAGCCATGTTCATAGCACTAGCATTAGGACTTTTAGCAAGCTTTTGTAGGAACTTAATAACTTCAGAGATGTTGCAACCATCAAGATCAAAATCAAATTTATCATCTAAAGTAGTAGAACTAGTACTAGCCTCAACACTAGTGGTGGTAATAGTAGAAACACTAATGTTTCTAGCAATTTGATCTTCTCTTTCCCACTTAGCATGTAATTTAGCTAATAGTCTAACATTTTCATCAATTCTTACTTGTATAGCATTAGTGGCTGCAAAGGGATTGTCATTAGTTTCAGGTTTAGCAGCCATTTTTATTCAAAGTAGATTGAGCTTTAGCTAAAGATGCTATATTTCTTTCAGCATTAGAGAGTTTTTCCTCAATAGTTTTATTGAAAGCAGTTTGTTTACTAATAAACTCTTTAAGCATAACTTCAAGTTCAGAGGGAGCACTCTTATTATTGTTGTAAGAATTTCCATAAGCATTACCATTGTTGGGAGGATATGGCTTATAATTGTTGTTACCAAAATTGTTCCTATAAGCATTATTACCATAAGCATTGTTGGCAAAATTGTTATTTCTTATGAAGTTCACATCAACTTGCTCTTCTTGAGCAACCAAAGAGGCTAAAGGAACATTATTTGGATCAATATGGGCTTTCCCATTAACAAGCATAGACATAATAATATCAATATTATCACTCAAGGAGGAGGTTTCCTCAATAGAATTTACCTTCTTACCTTGTGGAGCTCTCTCAGCATGCCATTCAGAATAATTAACCACCATATTGTCCAGAAGTTTTGTTGCAGCTCCCAAAGTGATGGTCATAAAGGTACCTCTAGCAGCAGAATCCAATAGGTTCCTTGAAGAATAGTTCAATCCTGCATAAAAAGTTTGGATGATCATCCAAGCAGTCAGTCCATGAGTGGGACAATTCTTAACCAAATATTTCATTCTTTCCCAAGCTTGAGCAACATGCTCATTATCAAGTTGTTTAAACTTCATTATTTCACTTCTCATGGATATAATCTTAGCAGGAGGATAGTATTTTCCAATAAAAACATCTTTGCATTTAGTACAAGAATCAATACTATTCCTAGTTAAGGAATTCAACCATTCTTTAGCTTTTCCTCTCAAAGAGAAAGGAAATAATTTTAGCTTAACAATATCACCATCTATATCCCTATGCTTTTGCATCTCACAAAGTTCAACAAAGTTATTTAGATGGGAAGCAACATCTTCATTACCAATACCAGAAAATTGTTCTCTCATAACAAGATTGAGCAAAGCAGGTTTTATCTCAAAGAAAGTATTTTCACCCACAGGTGGAGCAATAGGTGTGCTCATAAAATCATTGTTGTTGGTGCTAGTGAAGTCACACAACTTAGTGTTTTCAAGAGTAGTCATTTTTTGGGTTTTCAAATAAGAAAGCAAACAAGTAAAACTAATTTTTTTGTGTTTTTTGAAGAACAAAACAAGCAAACAAAGCAAAAAATAAAACTAATTAAAACAAAAACAACAAAGTAAAGAGATTGGTCACGAGGGACTCCCCTTGTGAAGATGTCCTTGACTCCCTGGCAATGGCGCTAGAAAATCGCTTGATGGCTCAATGCACGACGCTTAGAAAAGTGCTTGGTGCGTGGTTAATGTAGAGCTCGTTGGGAACCCCAAGAGAAAGGTATGATGAGCACAGCAGCAAGTTTCCCTCAGTTATGAAACCAAGGTTTAATCGAACCAGTAGGAGCAAGGAAACACCTCAAAGGTGTTACTAGCTGAGCTTTGGCAGGGAGCACTACCGGTGCTAGTAGCAACGTGGAGACCTTCACAACACAACCACAGAACTTTGTCCCCAACTTGCGATGAGGTTGTCAATCTCACCGTGTTTTGCGGAAAACAAAGGATTAAACGTATCGAATGGAAAGAAGTAAAAGTTTGCAGAACGTAAACACAAAGCAGTAAACAATTTATAGATTGTATGTAAAATAAAGGACCGGGATCGATAGTTCACTAGAGGTGGCTCTCCTTAGATAGATAACATGCTGGGTGAACAAATTACAGTGGGGCAATTGACAAACACCGAGAAAGCAATACATGCATATACTAATCATCTTGACTCCTTTGAGACTTGATTGGGCATTACAACATAATACATATACCGCCATCCAACTGCATCTATGACTAATAATCCACCTTCAGGTTATCATCCGAACCCCCTCCAGTATTAAGTTGCAAGCAACATATTATTGCTTTACAAACTGTGTGTAAAATAAACAATATGATTGTTATATGAACAAAGGATTGTTGATTTCTCCCTAGTAGCAACAACACATCTAGCACCTTAGAGATTTCTGTCACTTCCCCAGATTACCAGAGGCATGAACCCACTAACGAGCATAAATACTAACTCTTGGAGTGGCTAGCATCTACTTGGCCAAGATAGCTACTAACAACGGAAAGCATGCAAGATCTCAAATAACAAAGACATTATAAAATCAATAATCAATCTGAAATAGCATCTCAATATCCATCGGATCCCCGTAAACACAACATGCAGAATTACAAATAGATGATCTGAACAGAGCTCACAAGATCTAGACATGAAAGCACAAAGGAGGAGAACCAACCATCTAGCTACTACATGGATCCGTAGTCCAAGGATGAACTACTCACGCATCACACTGGAGGCTTGCATGGTGATGAAGAAGGCCTCTAGGGTGAATTCCCCTCTCCGGTAGGGTGCCGAGAAGAGCTTCAGATCCCTCCCGATCTAGGGATGGAGATGACGGCGGCTACAGACTCTTTCATGGATTTTTGATCAGGTACTTAGGGTTTATGTCCCGAGGGCATCTTATAGTCGGAAGGGGAGGCCGAGGGGGTGCCTGGGCTGGCCACACCACCTCCTGGCGTGGGTCAGGCCTGGCCGCGCAGCCAGGTGGTGTGGCCGCCCTCTGGCCCCTCTCCGTCTCGTATTCTGGCACTTGATGACATCGGGAAAAATAGGCACTTTGGCTTTTGTCCCGTCCAATTCTGAGAATATTCATTTTTTGACTTTCCTGGAACCAAAAACAGCAGAAAACAGGCAGCTGGCACTATGGCTCTTGTTAATAGGTTAGTCCAAGAAATCATATGATAAGTACTCCAAAATTGGAACAAAACACAAGAAAGTGGATAAAACCAAGAATGGAACATCAAAAATTAGAGATACATTTGCAATGTATCATAGCTGCACACAAAATCACAAACAAAGTATCTTATGGTCAACTCATGGATACATGTTTCATAACATATCTGGAGCCATCGAGCATGAAACACGTCAAGGTAATAGATGAAACAAAAGGAGATGGTTTCAAGTTGTTAGATAGGTGGTCTTCATAAGGATTGAGACCATGGAACTTCAGGAGAGTTTGAGCTTCTAAGGAGGAAAGCTTACAATGAAAAGAACACGACCATAGACTTCAAAAGGGGAACCTCTACTGAACAACTTAGGTAGAGCTTCCAAGGTATAGGGATACGGATGACCAAGCTGTTGAACTACTTTTTGATACAGAAGGATCACTCTTCATTCAACAGAAGGTCAAGACAAAGAGGTTGCTTTGGTGGAGAGGACTCGTAAGAGTCGTGAGGAACATGTAACAAGAGGAACTGTTGATTATCAAAACCATAGTCGCTCTTCGAACATGTTAGAGGAATGAAGGAAACTCTTTACTCAACCAGGTCTATCAAAATCTTTGCCAGTGATCATGAAATCATTTTACACCACCAGATGAATAAATAGGAAGATTCCCGATGACATGAGGAAAAAGAAACTTCATTCTCAGACTTCAGTTACTTGGCACAACAAAATGCTTGCCAACATAAAAGGGTCTAGAGAATCGACCGAGAGACATATAGCAACACTACTTTAAATGTTATCCTTCATGTTTGAGAAATCGGACATCAAGTAAAGGTCGGACTTCGGATACAAAGGAATCCATGGGCACAACTTCTATAAAAAATCATAGAAGAAGTCTTATGAGGAGTGGTTGTTATTGCTGATTCAAGGGAATGTGATAATAGGCTTTCCAACTAATTGTGTCAACCACTACAAAAATCCTTGCCGGATTTTCAAAGAGACCTACATCCAAAACCTTGAAGAACACCAACCATCATTGTTGCTTGAGATTTAGCTTTGGTTAGGTGGGACGATACTTCAGACTCAACATGTCTGAATAGAAAGTGTGCAACATTTACCACAAAGGTAAAGTTACTAGATTCTCAGGACATGGATTACATTGTCAAGCTCCACAAGATGAGCTAGGTTGCGTTACCCATGTATTAGAAAGTTATCAAAAGATAATTGCCTCTACATAAATTGATTAGAACTAAACACAAATGCATCCTTATTGTTGGGAAACATTTAGGAGGGTGTTGAAGTTTGTGGAACTTCTTCTCTTCCATTACAAATCAATCAGTGTCTTAGCATGCTTAGAGGATGTTCTCGAGATGTGAAGGTATCAACCTACCATATCAAGAGTACTTCACACTTGCTTGACTGATATTAAATGATTCCCGAGGAAACAAATATAAATGTTCTCAAATCCACGGCGACAACTTTCAACAATTTGCACGTGAACCAGAGAAGGTTACTTCTAACATCCAGAATACATACTTCGGAATGACACGAATACAGTTCACAAAAGTTTCCAACATTAATGTCAACTATTCCATATGAATCATGTCTAGATTAGGGAGGATAAGGATGTCATCAATGGGCTCAACAACAAACTTATCAAGACACTCCAAGAAGATGGACTCATATGTCATACGAACAAGGCAGAATATTGGTCAGACCAAAGAACATGAAGATGTACCTAGGTGAAACATCACGAATAGATACACCATCACGATAGTCCCTAGGACTGAGTTTGATTTGACTATAGCCTGAACCAAATCAAAGGTGGGGAGGATAACATTTCCACGGAGGAAATACAATCTTTCTTTAACATGAACAAAACTAGACATCCCTTTACAAAGAAAATGAGTCAGGTAGAACTTTTGTCTTACAACTCTCCAAGTTGTTGTTTAAGCTCGGCCAACTAGTTCAGGGTTATCCAGTACGGATCCTTGGAGAAAAGAGCAGTTCAGAGAACTTGCTTGGTCAAGAACATGACAAACATGGTCATGCGGCGACATGGCGATACTTCTAGATAGACATCTAGAATATCACGAACCACCGATATATCATTTAGTTCGAGAGGAAACTTGCTTTACAAGGCAAGAAGACATAGTCTTGGAGCTTCGGCACAAACCTAACTCTTTGACCGAAGAGAGTGTACAAGAGTAGAGGACTTGGTAACATAATCATCCTTTGCTTAGTGATATATTAACCATCACGCTAAGAATGACACAAAGCAATGAGAATTGCTAAGAATCTCAGATAACGACATTATTATGCACACGCATCATTCATCAGCACGAAAGCTCGAAAGAAGGGTGGGTAAATATGTGTAAGAGCATCGCGTCATTAAGGGAGTCATGAACTCATCACGGTCTCTTAGTATAGAAAGATTGTGATGCTTTAAGGTAGAACAAAACATAAGCTAATCAACGCTTACTGATCTGCGGAGTACAACACTTTCACCTGGTCATAGATGTGACGAGGTACTGGAGTTTGTTTCTCCTAACATCCCAAAATGGTTTGTCATGATGGACCAAAAGAGTATCTTGCATCAGAAGATACCAATGCACATTTACTACTTGGCTACCAACTAGTAGACAAAGGTCAGAAAACAATAAGGGAAAGGGAAAATGCTCAGGATAGAATCCTGAGATGTGGATGCATAGTTTATCAATCTTCCAAAAACCAATGCATAGAAGGGAGGGTGTGGCAGAGTCACGAGTGTAGAAATGAAACTCACGAGGAGTACTTTTTTCATGATCTATTTGGTTCCATTAAAGAAGATCTGCCATGCTAGTGGTAGGGGAAGTCCTTAGTTTGTCATAATTTAATCACGGCAATAACCACAAGCTTGAAGGATGTACTAGAAGGTACTAGCCATCCTGAGGTAATGTTTGAAAATTAACAACAGGGATCAATGAAATGGATCTTGGGTTAAAGGTCAACTTCATGTACAAGATTCACAACACCAGAAGCCAGCACAATCCGGGATCTTTGGTTCAAGTCCAAGGGTTAAAATCCAAAGAAAGGAGTAACTACTATCTTAGTAATACAGAGGGTACTACAATGTAGTAACCACAAGGTAGCTTCCAAGGGAAGAAATAACTTTTGAAGTACCCAAACAAATAAAAAGGCGGCACACGAGGCGAAAGGAAACTTCAAGGCCTAGAATAAATCACTGTGGAACCATCAACATAAAGTTGTGGGCCCATAAGAAAGAGTAATCATGATGGAAAGGAATCTCTCAACTGAAGTAGAGCAAAGGGAAACAAAGAAACACACACACACACATTGACTCTCAAAAAATAAGCACTAGGTCAACTGGTTGAGAAACGACATGCCTAAAAGGCACCTAAGCTTTGAAAGACGAGACAAGATAGCAAAACTTTTCAAAGTCAACGTAAGGTAAGATAACCCAGAGTTAGAGCGAAACTGGATAAGGAGAAAAGAAGCATACTAGAGTTTTCACAAATAATTTTCAACTTTCAAATAGTTTTCATAAACACTAGACTCAACATCGACCAATAGAAATGTTTTCCAACAGTAGGTACTGCTCTGATACCAAAACCTGTGACACCCCCGGGATCAAGGCTAGACAAATCCCAGACCTCTGTCTGATATAAGCCTAACCTAAATCTCAGAAGCGTACAGAGAGAGAATAGGTAACATCACAGCGACCCTACAACACAAAAATCATCACAGCAAGCTCATAACTGAGCGAAGAGCCAAAATATTACAAGCAGAGGTCACTGACCACAAACATCAAGAAACGGAAGGCAAATTATGCTATTAAGTATAGCAAACTTAACAAATGGCCTAAGAGGCTTGAAGCATAACTATGACGTCCCAATCCATAGATTCCAGGTTGTTGACTGGGAAACCCAAGCTACTCGTCGATGCTGATGTTGTAGAAAAACTCTTCTTCTATAGTAACACTTACCTACTGCAAATGTATCAACAAAGCAAGGCTGAGTACAAGGTGTACTCCGCAAGAATTATGGCTGGTGGAGCTATTTTGCATAAAGATATCTTTGTTTGTAAAACAAGAGGGAGGAGAAGAAGCTCGACTAAATAGATCATTTTAAAAGGGGATAAGAAAGCGATATCTCTAACTTGATCATCTCTTGATATCCACCGAAACTTTATCAGCTGAACCTACCAACTAGGATCACCCCCTCAATCCCCGAGGAAGCATACTTAAGCACACCTCACATCTCTTGTCAAGTTTTACAATTAGGTTATAGTTCTCTATGATCATCACATCCGTTCCCAATTCATCCATAACCATGGACATGGATTTTAGAAAAGATTAATAACCATGCAGGGGTGCACAACTTTACCCACACATACCAACCTCCTCTTAATGCCAGATATTGTTAGCCCTCTTCCTTGGAAGGTTGGTAGAGAGCGGTTGGACACTACCTTTACCTTGTTTTCGCCGAGACCATGAGTCACACCCTAAGGAGATGCCGCCGTAACGGGTCAAGTCCCGAAGTTGGTCCCTAGAGATGTGAACAGGGTTTGAGATTATGGAGGCCGTGCCTCTCCCATTCCCTGTCATGCTTACCTACCTGTATGAATGCACCTCTTCACCTCCTTCAAGAACGACCAGAATGGATATGTCGAATGGAACACCCAAACTATGTGACTCATGGAATCTACTAGGCAAGTTAGTTCGTCGAGGGGGTTTCCAGGCCCCCGCGTGGCTGTACGCTCGTCTGGGTTCAAGACACAAGAACTCAGGTCCTAGTAGTGGCAAGTATGGGGCTGCAAAAACCAGAACCCACGGTGGCCTCCTATACAAGCCTTAGCAGTATTAACCTTCATCTCTGATCATACCACGTCATCCTGTCCAACTAGGTTCATTCACAACTCTGATTCATCAACCAGATAGATCAGCGGTAACAGCTAAGCAGGGCTAAGGACAACAAGTATAAATAGTTCTAGCAGAGCTCATAAGCCAAACCCTAGTTATGCTACGAGCACTGGATCAGGGAGTATAGTCTACAAAGGTAACATGCATCAAATAGGATTACTGTATCTATCGATAAAAGACTTTAGAATCATATGCACATGGGAAGAATGAAATACTTTGAAAGCATAGGATTTATCATGTGTGGGGCTATGCTTGCCTTTGCTAGTTGATACTTTGATATAGAACTTCAGGTTCATCTGCTTGGCATTGTTCGTCAATAACCCTTGATGGTGTTGATCTCGATATTCAATGTTGGACTCGATCTCGTTACTCACATCAACTCCGAGGTCTACCGAGAAGAAGCAGAAACACCAGAAAGGAAAACAACAATGAACACATGGCATCTTCGCAATGCTCAAACAAGGATGATGATATGACATCTTAAATTGTATTGAGATGAAACCCTAAGACAAGCTTTGCCAATTTAAACAGGGTCTGAGGGGTACAAACCCTAGAATAGGGGGAACCTCGGAGTCACATTCAGGGTTCAATTAGTTGTTCTAATTAAACTTGTCATGTAACTTGCTTAACAATGCATGATTATGAGTCTATTGTGTAGATCTCATTTTTCTGAACATTTTGATATATTATACATATTTTTCTGATTTAAAATGAATTAATTATGATTTTTCCCAATTTTAATCCATTTTTGAATAATTAAACATTTTTGGAATTACTAAAATTATTTTACAACCTGGGCCCACATGTCATATATTTATTCATTTCAGAAACAATTATGGAAATGATTAAACATCTAACATTAGAGAACCACCGGTTAGCATTTAGTTAATTATAGAAATTATTTCAGAAAACATTAAAAGAAAAGAAAAGAAATACTGCATCAACATGATTCATTGCTGACGTCAGCAATGGAGATTCTCTCCCGGTTGACAATGGATTCAACGATTGGGGGCACGCCTAGACGTGAGAGTGGTTGTGATGGAAGCGGGCTTGCGCTCTAAGCCAGAAAGTGGCGGCGCCGTGACCAAATGGTCATCAGAGCACGACCAATGACAAGGTTGCGTGGCAGCGGGCTTGGGTCAGCGATGGCAAGGAAAACCAAGGAGAGAGGGAGGAATCAGAGGGGCCCAGGAGAGCCGAGATCTCACCCTGATGCTCGTGGGCATGACAAAGAGGTCGGAGAGGGTTGGACGGAGGGGAATCGACGGCTACCATCGCTCGGGGAGACGGTGATGTCGAGCCCGATTCTGGTCAGGTAAGAGCTTCCCAGGTTGCGCGCTTCGTCAGGATGCACGAGGGCGAAGAGCGGAGTCCAACAACGGCCTCAGTTGGTTAAGGGGAGCTCGGGAGCAGCGGCGACTGGCGATTCTGGCGGCTAGGGTTTCGGGTACGAGTAGGAAAAATAGTGGAGAGGGAGAAGAAGAGAAACAGGGCACGGCTAGGGTTCTCCAGCGACATAGAGGGAGTCTTGTAGGTGTCGAAGCCATCGATGGCGCACATCTTCATGCCGGTGAGCATCGTGGTGGTGCCAGCGAGTTGCTTCCGTCGCAGCCAAAGGTGGACGACGGCGATAGAAGGACAAAGGGGTATGCTAGGCATGGGCTTCTCTTGGGGTTCAGCAGGGTAACGGGCTCCTGCTAGCTGCTGTGCTGGGAGGCAGAGAGGAGAGAGAGAAGTTGGGTTGTGGCCCAGATTAGGTTAGGAGCTGTTTTTATTTCAAAAATCTTTTTCATTTTCTATTTTTTTTCTATTTCTTTGTTTGTATTCCCAAACTCTTTCTATTTTGAACATTTCAAAATACCAGAGGCTTTTGTAAAATGTTGAAATATTGCAGGGGATCTCATAGTCCATTCGGGCTCCATAATTTTGGTAGTTTTCAAAATACAAAACCCCTTTTGAATACATTTCAAATAGAGAGGGTAATATTAGGGTTTATGGTTTTGTCTTCTTCCATGCATTTTATTTAAAGAGGGTGATGCTCATGCTATGCACAATCAAAGCCTTAATTAGAAGGTCATTAAAAATAGGGGTGCTACATTTCCTGTCGTATAGTTCCCGATGTATAGTTGGCGCCGCCACTGCCTCCTCAAATAGTTTCACCCCGTGTAACTGGATCAGAGAGACGACATACAGAACAACCAGAAATTGCCGAAACCTCACCACTGGAAGGCATCTAGATGGGGAACTCGTCCGTCGGGGATTCATCTTTGCCTTGAGCAGATCCGGGAGGCTAAGGCATCGATATTCATCATCAACTGCTGCATCACCACCATATCCATCCATCACATCTACATCTTGTCTAGATCTTGTTGTAATTTCCGTACTCGTTGTGGATTTATACAACTACTATTCATCTATGATAGATTCCATTGATATTGCCATGATGTTGATTGCCTCCATGTCTGAGTAGATCATTAGTTCTTGGGTAGATGGAGAAACCCTAGTATGAGATTGAAATAAGATAAAGTTTATTATGATATTCATCGCTATGACCATGTGTTAGATTGTCTTCATCTTGATGTTGGGAGAAGTGGACCTCTCAATATTTGCCTCTTTTGGGAACTTGATGGAAGGAACTACTTGTTGGTAGACGGAGGTGTGTTAGAGCTTACAGTGACTGTAAAGCCATTGGCCCTCCTTATGTATCAACTTGGGAACCGAGGAAACTCACGGAACACTAACCATGCCATGGGATACGTCCTACGGGATTAAGTCCCTTAATAGCGCAATAATTTGATTAATGTCGATTGCTGACTGCTGTGGTTATGAAGATGATGTCAGCAGTGGTTGCTGCATATTTTTCCAAATAAGGAGTTCCTCCCACACATACATAGTTGAGAATGTTCATGATAATAATCTTTACTTTGGTTCCTTTATAATGCTAGTGGTGTATCCGCTACTACCTGAGAATTTCTTTTTCCCTATTGTAGTTCCAATCTTTCTTACATACGCGATACTTACTTTCTGTGTTCAGTTGTTTTACTTTACTTATTGTTGCTCTTATACCAAAAAACCCAAAACACCTTTTTTACGCAATACTCCCATTTTACCTTGTCACTTAGAACTTTATTTAGCATTTCTATTGTAGCATTTATTTAAAGAAAGATTCCTCCCTGTGGGATTGATATCTTTATTTAGAAACTATATTCTCTATGGGATTGATATCTTTATTTAGAAACTATCTACAAACAATCAGCGCACTTGTTGTCATCAGTTATCTCTATACCTGAGCTCTTACTTATGAACCTTACTTTGTGATAGCCTTCGTTCTTGAAGTCTATATCTTGCTTTCACATAGTTGCTTGTCTTGCGTAGCATAAGTTGTTGGTGCACATAGGTGAACCCTAGTTGTTCTAGGTTTTCTTCTTGACAAAGTAAATGCTAGTTTAATTCCGCCTTTGTTGAGCCCCTCTCGTAAAAGTTTTTAAACTTCTATTCACCCCCTCTAGGCGACATCCTTGTCCTTTCAGAAGGGATTTTCCCTACTCCATGTTCCTCCTCAGATCCCTTTCTGGTGTCATTTTTTGTGTCTCAAGGTTGTTGTGAATGTAGGATCTGTGATCCGTCTTCTCGAGGAGAAAGCATTTGATGAGGTGGACATGCTACCACGTGGTACGGGCAGACGGTATGGGCGGGATCCTCGTATACCATTGTTCGTTAATGCTGCAGTAGCCTTCCTCACATTTGATATTCTCGTAGCTGCAAAGATAAATCAATTAAATGAATTTTATCACTTCAAAATATCGTATAACAACATAATATGACAGTTCCAATTGATATGTTCATGAGAGACTAAGTAATTCGGGATCATGTTGAAACATGGACAAAAGGTGTGCGCCAACACAGTAAAATACAAAGAGCCCTATTCTAGTTATGCAAAACCAAAAGGTACATATGCTTCAATTTTGGACTCATCAGCCGGCCACCTAATGGGATCCCCCCACATGGGGCCCATGGTGGGGGCTGGCCGCCGCTTCCTCCCACCTCTCCCTCATGTTTAGTCCCACCCCAGGACTTTGAGGGAGGGTGTACCTCCCTTCCACCTATATAAAGAGGGGCACCCCTCTCCCTAAATACATCCCATCAATTGGCTTGGCCTATTCTCTCTCCCTCTCTCCCTCTACCTCATATGTGGTTCCCAAGAATGGAGTTGCATACAGTGTTTGGGGTTTCTCCACCATACACACATCGTCATGCTGCAAGACTCGGTCTAGATCAATCTTCTTCCTTTGCTTTGCTGTACCAGAGCTTGAGAGACGTGTCTACACCATATGTGGTAGAGGGAGAGAGACCTCAGCCATGAGGAACTTCAACGTGTTGTATTTTGCTTGGCGCTTGAAGCTTGGGTGTCGACACAGCCATCGGGTCGGCTACGTCGTACAAGGAGAAAGGGGTGACTTGCGAGGAGCTTCACGACCTTGAGGTCGGGTGAGTACGACTACTGTAACATCCCAATTTCCGCAACCCTGATTAGTTGTCCTGAATGCAAAAATCAGGGGGAACAAAAGCTTTTTCTTGTTAGTGATGTAGTGTTTGCTTGTTGGTTGTCTGTGCTTATACATCTGAATGTGTAGCCGATTATAAACTCCTCTCCTAACCCTCAGTTGACAAAAGCTATTCCACAAAACATTCTTGGCTTATTTTTCATACTCTACAATGTTCTGGCATTTCAAAACTTGAGCGAAGATGCCTTTTGCAGCAACAAACTGTTTTCTTAGATTATAGTCACAAAACTATGGAGATCTATATGATATAATCTCCCTATGTTTTCAAGACAGAACCTTCAACTACTCTTACCCTATGTTTCTCTAAAACCTTTTATAAGCTTTTGAAATCTACTCTTGGTAGAAATACCAAGGACTCTTATCTACTTCTAAACACAACCTCTTCAAAATACCCATCCCCACCTCAAGCTAGGCTTGAAGGTATCCATAGTAGTAGATTGGTTTGGTTGCTAAGATGAATTGCCTTGATCTGTTGTTTGGCTTGTTTGCTTAGGAAGTAGTATGAGCTAGCCTAGGAGCTCATCCTATAGTATCTAGCTAAATTAAGAACCAAAATCCCTAAGCAAATTCCCAACCTTGATCTAATCTCTAGTCACCAAGTGACCATCTATTTCCTTAACAAAATCAGTATATAGTTTATCCCTTCTAGAAGTTTCCAAGTCTATGAAGATCAACTCCAAGCGTGGATCCTTTCTACTCAATGCACACTTCAACATCATCCACAGGATGATTTGGAACGTTGCATCCTCTCAAAATCATCCCCTCTTATGTTATAGTCAAAAACTCTAAAACTGCCAAATATGACCAAGTCTAGAAAACTGTTAACAATATCACATCTTTGGGACTCCCTCTTTCTCCACCCATGAGAATTATTGGAAATGAACTTGAACCATCTTGTAGACCATCTTAAATATTTTCAAAGCCCACACTTGCCCTTGGTTAGACCATCCTTTAACCCACTTGTTCTTGATAGTTTTGCAGGCAAGAAATTAATCTCAACCCTGATCAACCTAAATCTTCTAAAACATGTGGATATACATTACTTGGTCTACCAGACCTTATGCCCCTTTAATCAAATGGATCCCTAGATCATCTTCTATAACATGCCCAACATGCCTCGGAAGCTCATGGCTCCCATGCCTCAAAGGTTGTGGTCATGGAGATCTAAATTCCTATTGAACCATGTAGGTCGGGTAAACAATCAAATAGTAAGATTTTAGATTGAATAATTATTGTTTGACAATGATGAACCGACTACATACAAAGAAGCGATGATGGGCCCTGACTCTGTCAAATGGCTAAAACCCGTAAATCCATGATAGTTCCATACACGAGATACCAAGTTTCTGAATTTGGAAGACCCTTCAGAAGGCATGAAGCCTATCGGCCATATTTGGATCTATAAAGAAACCGACATGGATGTTTCACATCTATGAAATAGACTACATGTCAGAAAAGACTTTACGACAATGTTCAAGGAGTTGACTATGACAAGATGCGATCTTTCCTAGCGATATTTAGTCTAAATGAATTAGTGTAGCAACCACTACATATGTCAATTTTGTTATATGGTAGTTGAACACACATACCAATGTTCTTTAAATAGAATGGTTACCGAGGACATGTACATCACACGGTCCAAAGGATTTTGTTAAGTCAAAGGATGCTAAAAGAGCATGCAAATTTCGCTGGTTGAAGTAAGCATCACGGAGGTGGAATCTTCACCATAATGAAAATAGTTAAAAGGTTTGATTTCATCAAAGATGATGAAGATGCTTGCATTTGCTAGAAATTAAGTGGGAGTGTTGAGACATATTTCTAATACATTATGTAGAAGACATGTTGTTGATTAGAAATGATGTATAGGTTAAGCATTTCATGAAAATTAAGATTTCGATGAAAGACTTAGACAAAACCGGAATATTTGACATCAAAGTCTATATGGATAGATTGAGACACTAATATGGTTATTCAAAATGTATATAGATGAAATATTGAATGAGTTTAATATGGAAACAACGAGAACGGTTCTTGCCACATGGAAAAGGTTGAATCCAGATTCAACTGTATTAACACTTGGTGAGTGAAACGAGATTCAAGTGTTTTGACACTTGGTGAGTAAAATAACATCAATATCTTGATACATCATACTGTGATATGTACATATCCAGATATTTCCTATGTTCTAAATATTATGAGCATATACAAGGGTGACTCATAAGATGATCATTGGACAATAATAAGGATATTCTTATGATCTCTAGAAGAACTAAGAAAATATTCTGTATGTAGAGGTGATAGACAGTTCATTGTAAAGTTTTACATTGGTACTAGACATACAGTTTATTTTAAAGTGTTAGATTGGTACTAGTTTTGTCACAAAATATAGATTAAGTTTAACTCAATTTAGGCAATATGTTAAGGTGGCACAATGTAATGGAAGAAAGTTCCATTATGGATTTGGATGAGTTCCAAAGTTAAGGACAATGTGACGGATACTACAATGAAGGTTGAGTATATGAGTGCTCTAGTAGTAGCAAAGGAGGGCATTTGTCTCATGAAGTTTGTTAATCAAACTATCTATAGTTCCAAATGGGATAATACTATGAAGATATATTGTACAACAATAGTATCGACATGATTTAATCCTAGGGAACTGAGGTCTCACCAAAGGGACTAAATTTATACAATGCCATCTCATTTGAGAATGAGTGATGCATAGACATGCAAATACACACGGACCTGAAAGTGTTAGATCAGGATATTAGGTTTACCACAAGCAATGCATATGAACAAACACCAGAAATCCATAGGTGTTGAATGCGCAAGTTTTAAACTAGATTATTGACTTTAGTGCAAGTGGGAGACTGAAGGGAATATGCCTGAAAGGCAATAATAAAATGGTTATTATCTTATTCCATGTTTATGATAAATGTTTTTTTATCATGCTAGCATTGTATTAATTAGAAAAATTAATACATGTGTGTTTAATAAACAAACCAAAGTTCCTAGTAAAGCCTCTCATTCAACAAGCTCATTCATTAACAGATGATCAAGGTTTCCTAATCATGAACATTGGATGTTGTTAATAAAGGGATCATATCATTAGAAGAATGTTATGATGAATATAGGCCCAAAGTAGATTTAGCAACTCGATCTAGTCATTAAGTATGTACAGTTCTACATCAAACACATACGAAGTATTCCTAGTCCTTAGACCATGAGGTCATATCAATCACTAACACCGAAATAGTGCCTTGATAACACCATACGTTATATCGTAATAGGGTGACTATAAAGGTGGGTTTAGGTATTCTGAAAGTGTTATGTTGATGATCATGGATGAAGAGTGGGATTTATCCATCCTAATGAATAAGAGATATACTCTGGCCCTCTCGGTGATATCACATCAACACCGCTTGCAAGCACGTGACTAGGTCATAGGGATGTTGTATCACAGAATGACTAAAGAGTACTTCTAGAGAATGAAATCGAACTAGGGTATGGTTGATACCTATGATAGGATCTTAGACAAGTAAAGTATCGCGAGACAAAAGCAATTCGATACAACATTGATGGTTCACACGATCACAAAAGTTATTTTTGAATGTGCAGGTAGTCAGTATGGATATCTAGGTCCCACTTCTGATTATTGATAAGAGAGGTGTATCTATCATGTCTACATTATCCACGAACCATAGGGTGACACACTTAAGGTTCTTTGACACAAAGTGGTAGATAAAATATATCCGAGAATAATTTTGTTAGAGATGAAGTTATTTCGATGATTACCGGAAGTGTTTTGGGTCATATTGCTGAAAATGGTTTCATATGTGGTATCAAAACAATGCAAGGGGTTTTATGTAAATGTTTATTAATTAAGGTAATTTACAAAATTCTGAAGAAACTAAATAAAATTGTTTTAATTAAAGAGAATAGTGCATTTAAACTAGTGGGTATTAAATGCGTGTGAGTGGAGATGGTTTTTATGTGAGTGGCGTGTCGACCCACATGATTGAGGGAGAGGTGGAGGCACCCACCATGGCCATCCAGCCATGGCGATGGGGTTGTGCCCCTCCCTTATAAAAGGGACCCCATCCCTCCTCTCCATTTGCACCACCTCCTCGTGAAGGTTCTCTTCCCGTCTAGAATTTTCCCTATGGCCTCGGATTTTTGAGGTACATGTTATGTTGGATTCTTAGATTAAGATTTATCTACTCCTTTCGGTGCTCTGCTGGAGTGGAGGCATGGAGATTTTTGGGAGTCAGATGTGCGACCAAGGACAGATACGCTGCTGGGTTGAGATGTTCTTCAATATGATCTTGAGATCGGCAAGTGATCGACTACATCACCAACAAAATCTGTTTTCGTAAAAGCTTTCGGTCTTCGAGGGTAAGCTATTCTGGTTACCCTCATACTCGTTACTAGCATCTACTAGATTAGATCTTGGGAAATTGGCGTTCTTATCATAGGATCTTTTTTGTTTTTTATGTTGTGAACCCTTCAGAGATGATGTGAGCTTCGACAAGTTTTGTGGTGTATCTTTGGCAATGTTTCCTAGGCGAGCATTCATCTTATGCTACCTATTTTGCTTTATGGATTTACTTCCCTCTACTGCTATCTATGTTGCGATGCTTTATTTTAAGTACCATTTATCCTCCTTGCATCCTATATTTCCTTGGTCTCCTTCTATTGTTGTTATTTGGTAGATAGTTGGCCTTGTGAGTCATAGCTACTTCCTCGGGTGTTGGTTCGAGTTGTCAAGTTCCAGAGTTGTTGGGAGGTTAAGACATGCTTAATGAAGGAGATAATAATAGTTATATTTACAACTATTTAACTAAAATGTTGGAAGTAGATATTAGTAATAAAGAGGCACCGGTGGGAAATAGTTGAAATTTGGCTGTATTCACCCGACTTGTGATGACGTATAATTACACTTACCCCAATTACTACTGACGATGTTCCAGCTGCTACAAAGAAAGCGCAATCCAATGAGATAAGGATTGGACCAATTACAAGAGTTCATGCTAAGCTACTAGAACAACAGGAGAACTTGTTTCTTAATGAACCTGATGTTTGAGTTAATGAGAATTTATACTGCCTAAGTCTTTGAATTATTGTATGACCAGGTACATGGGAGAAGAAGCTGTAGCACAGAGCTAGGAGCTAAAGCATATGGAGCATGACGTGTTGATCAATGAAGAATGCGCGAGGGAGGAGAGGGAGGAAGCGCAAGGAGCACACAAGGCTGAAGATCAACACATGGTGTAAGACTTCTACCGCAGCAGAGAAACGCACCTTTCTCTACCACCATAGGCTGCCATGGCATAGAATCAGCACGTTTGGCTGGCATGACATGCTGCTGCATCAACCAAACCGCGCCAAAGTCTGCCACGACAGAGAGATAGGCCTAACCCCTTGGTGGGTTGGTTTGTATCTAGTTGGGTGGGACCACCTCGGTTTCCACCCTAGGCCGCCTCCCCCCTAGACTCTTAAATAGATGGGGCACCAGACTAGTTAGGGTTTAGACCACGTTTAAATTATTTTGGAGTTGTTTCTTTTATAGACCCTCTGGAATTACTTGTGATCGATTTTACCAATTGCAATTGAGTGTGATATGTGTTCCACTGGGAATTAGTAGATTGCAAACTACCGTTCGTGGGCGACGGCTACATGCGCAAGAGCGTGGTGTTGTGAATATCCCACGGGGTTCGAGAGCTGTTGCATTGGCATCAGGGTTTGAGCGGGAGAGATCATAGCTACCCGCTGGTTATCTATCATCCACCCTCATCATCGACAAGTGCTTGCTAAGAAGATCTGGCCACCCCATATCATCTTGGTATCATATTTCCTCGTTTACTCGGTGAGAAATCCACAATCCATCCATAGATTAGTTCATGTTTTTCGTCCTATATAGAAAAAGCCTCACAAAAAGAATTTCCATAGCCTAGATTACATTGTTTTTGAGTACTAGTTGTTGATCATTTTCCTCTATTAGTCTAGATCTAGATCTGTTCTTAGTAGACTTGTTTTAGCTTTCTAGTAGTCTCTAATTGAAGCCACCATAAATTTCTACCGCCGTAAGCCTAGATCCGATCCATACAAAGAGTCTTTGGTTGCTACTCTTGGCCGAGTCGGTTCTGAGAAAAAAAATTCCATACCGACTATGCCGCGGCACGACAACAACATGTTTCCCTGCCACGAGTCCTTGTCTGCTCTGGTTTGGACTCCTGCCACAACACGATTTTGTGCATTTTTTCTGCCACGTGTCCGAGCTCTGCCGCATGTCTGTCACGGCATGTTTTGCTGCTGTTTCTCTGTAGTGGTACAGGATCTCTACCACGGCACAATTTTGAGTAGTTTTTCTGCCACGAGAGAACCATATAAAAATTGTGAAAATTTGCAATTTTCCAGAACTTTAGCTACAGCCATTCTATTTCATAAGTGTAGTAATTTCCCATCAAGACTAGTTTCCGCTCTTACAGGTTGCTCGTAGGGTTTTGTTGTTTTGCATTATAAACTGACCGTGATTCATATTATAAAAAAACAAAAAAATAGAGAAAGAGAATATAGCAAAAGAAAAAAAAAAGCAAAAAGTGAAAGAAGCTATACAAAAGAAAAAGAAAAAGAAAAAGAAAAAGAAAAAGAAAAAGAAAAAGAGAATTGAGCAATGGGCCTAGTGATATCTTTGTGCACCGGTAAATTGAGCAATCTTGTGCCTGTTTACTTTGAGCTTTGCTAGTGTCTCTCCAGCGTAGTGCAACACCCTTCATAGTTGCATTGCCACGTTTATCTCCACTAGTGTGTTTCTTGGGTTTTGTACGATCAGCACTAGGACTTGCTTGCGGTGTACTTAGGATTCCATACCTATAGCTCCACCATAAATAACATGTGTGCCTTGTGATCGTTCTTCATACCCTTGATATTCACTTCATCACATAAGTGCATAAGTCTTTAATTTCATTTGGTAAAGCATCTCTATTCACTTTGGAATGGTAAGATCTACTTTCTTGTTAGTTGCGAGTGAGTTGTGAGTGTTCCACCAAGCAGTTTTTGATTTTTTCACTAACCTACTAAGCATGTCTCTTAGTGATGATGATGTTGTGTCGTAGAAAAAGACGGATGAGGAACTTGTTACTTGGTGTGAATATGAGGCGTTGAAATCTCGCTTGACACTTGTGTTTACTCACACAATAGATGCCATTCACAAGAATATATAGGATGTGCAAGTGGCCTTGGACCAGAATGTAGGCGTAGTCACTAACATTCAAACACAAGTGACAACACTCAATACCAATGTTGCAACTTTGCAGCATTCCATTGATGCCTTAACAGTGACAATTCAGCAACAACAGGAACACCCACATGATGATGTTTTTGATGACGAGGATGAAGGTAGTGCGGTTGGTGCTGACCCACCTCATGGGAGGGGACGTGCCAATCCCCGTGCACTTGCACCTGCTTATGCACGCGGTTTTGCTCCTATTGGGCGTGCTCAACGTGTTCCGAACCAAGCTACTAATGATGGTTTGGGCAAGCCAAAATTCTCGATTCCCAAGTTTTATGGTTCACTTGATCTTGAAGATTACCTCACATGGGAGTGGAAGATAGAGAAGCTCTGGAGTTTGTATGACTATTCAGAAGAAAAGAAGGTCAAGCTTGTATCGTCAGAATTTGATGGATATGCTTTGTGTTGGTGGGATGCTATTGTGCAGAATAGAAGGGAGGATAATGAACTTGCTGGGATGAATTGGAGCGAGACGAAGCGCATTATGAAGGATCGTTTTGTACCCACCAACTACTTGCGATCAGTTTTTGACAAGTTGATACAATTGAGGCAGGGAACTGTGTTAGTTAATGAGTACTACATGGAGATGGAGATGCTTATGCAACGTGCTAGAGTTGGTGAATCTCTTGAGATGACTATGCAGCAATTTCTCAACAATTTGAAGCTACCAATCAAGACAATTGTTCGTCATCACAAGTATGAGACTATGAATGAACTATTACATCTTCCTAGAGAGGCTGAGTAACAATTAGCTAAATAAGCTAAAGCAAGTGCGAGGTTTCCGTCTACCAATAGGTTTTCGGCCAGGTCTACACCGCCACCTATGGCGCCACCTACAACGGCTGCTAGCCCCACTACACCATCGGCCAAGCCTGCTCCCACTTCTTCTTATGGTTCCAATGCTAGGAAGCCCACTACTCCTGGTGCTAGCTCGAGTTCCGATATGTCAATTGCGCGTACGCGTGATATGGCATGCCATACTTGTGGAGGTAGAGGACACTACAAGAGGGATTGTCCAAACCGCAAGGTGATGTTTGCCAATGAACAAGGAGAGTATGAGAGTGGAGATGATGTTGGTCCTCATGGCGACGATGGTTATGACAGTGAGGATGGTTTGGATGCCTTCCCTGAGCATGCGCTTACCATAGTGGTTTCTCCACGTATACTTAGTTTGCAGCCTATTATTGAGTCCCAGCGCCGCAACTTGTTCCAAACCAAAGCACTCGTTCGACCTAACAAAGCTTGCAAGGTAATCATTGATGGAGGTAGCTGCAGAAATCTTGCAAGGAGTTATGTGCCAAGCTGAATTTGACTTATTTACCTCATCCCGAGCCATATACAATGGTTGAGTGACAACAGTGAGATGAAGGTAAACCATATGGTACGTGTTAATTTTGAAATAGGGCCATACAAGGATTATATTGATTTTGATGTGGTTCCTATGACTGTTTGCCATCTATTATTGGGTCGGCCTTGGCTGTATGATCGCCATGTGCAACACAATGGCCGTGCCAATACTTATCACTTGGAGTTCAAGCGCAAGAAAATTAATTTGCAACCAATGACACCACAACAGATTGTGAATGAGTCTCATCAAAAGATAGAAGTGAACTTGAAGGAAGCACCTATAGATAGGCAAGATAGTGTTGCAGTTGGACATGATGTAATAGAGGCCAAAAAGAGTGATATAACAAAAATTGAGAGAGTTCCTAGTCTAGTGATATTAGCCACCAAGGAAGATATGCGAGAATTTTGTGAGGATCCTACAGCCATGCCACTTGTGCTCATGTATAAGGGCAAGGTATTGGTTTCTAATGACATGGCCCCTCTTTCTCTTGGTGTATCTTCTGTTTTGTGGGATTTTGGTGATGTTTTTCTAGAAGATGTACCAGCAGGATTGCCTCCATTGCGTGGCATTGAGCATCAAATCGGTTTGATCCCTGGCGCCACATTGCCAAACCATGCACCCTATAGGACCAACCCCGAAGAAACAAAGGACATACAGAAACAAGTACTGGTGTTGCTGGAGAAAGGGTACATTCGTGTTTCTCTTAGCCCTTGTGTTGTTCCTGTTATTTTAGTGCCTAAGAAAGATGGTACATGGTGCATGTGTGTAGATTGTAGAGCTATTAATAACATCAGTACTCGACATCGTTATCCTATTCCACGCTTAGAGGATATGCTAGATGAATTGAGTGGTGCTTCTACTTTCTCTAAGATTGATTTGCATAGTGGTTATCATCAAATTAGGATGAAAGAAGGGGATGAATGGAAAACTACTTCCAAAACAAATAATGTTGCTAGTGGTATAGATATTGTTGGCGTTTTGATGCAAGAGGGTCGCCCTATAGCATATGTTTCTAAGGAACTTACTGGTGCTAGATTGAATTAGCCTATTTATGATAAAGAATTGTATGCACTTGTTAGAGTACTTGAAGTTTGGCAACATTATTTATGGCCAAAAGAATTTATCATACATTCTGATCATGAAGCATTGAAGTATTTGAAGGCTCAATCAAACTTGCATAGAAGATTAGCTAAATGGGTTGAGTTTATTGAATATTTTCCTTACATCATTAAGTATAAGAAGGGAAAAGAGAATGTAGTTGCTGATGCTTTGTCTAGGAAAAACATGCTATTAACCAATCTTGATGTTAAAATTCCTGGATTAGAAAGTATTTGTGCACTTTATGCAACTGACCATGATTTTGCTGAACCATATCGTTTGTGTGCTCTTAGAAGCGCATGGGATAAGTGTCATATACATGATGGATATTTGTTTCGAGCTAACAAACTATGTATTCCAGAATCGTCGTTGTGTTTGTTCTTAGTGCAGGAATCACATGCTGGTGATTTTATGTTAACTTTGGGTGTGAGAAGACATTGGTCATGCTCGCTGATCATTTTTATTGGCCCAAGATGATCCGTGATGTCTACATATTTGTGAGCCGTTGTATTACATGCCACAAGTCGAAATCTAAGCTGCAGCCTCATGGTTTGTACACACCTCTCTCCGCACCAACTACTCCATGGGATGACATTAGTACGGATTTTTGTGGAAGGTCTACCTAAATATCAGAGAGGTCATGATTATATATTTGTGGTAGTGGATAGGTTCTCTAAGATGGCTTATTTTATTGCCTGCCACAAAAGCGACGATGCGTCGCGTGTTGCTAACTTGTTTTTCAGGGACATCATGAGATTACATGGAGTACCCAAGATGATTGTTTCTGACCGTGATGTGAAGTTTATGAGATACTTTTGGAAGAACTTATGGGGGAATCTGGGAACAAATCTGCTATTTAGTATTACATGTCATCCCCAAATAGATGGTCAAACGGAGGTAGTGAATCGAACATTGTCATAGTTTCTGAGGACTATGATAAAGAAGAATCTGCGGGAGTGGGAAGAGTGTTCTCCACATGTTGAGTTTGCATACAACAAGGTTGTGCATTCGACTACTCAGCTTTGTCCTTTTGAGGTGGTGCATGGCTTCAAGCCATTGACACCACTTGATTTGTTTCCTTTGCCATTGCATGAGAGAGTTGATATTGAGGCATCAAAATGTGCTGAATATGTGAAGAAGATTCATGAAAGACTCGAGAGGCTATTGAGAAGAAAGGCAAGAACATTACTGTTGCAAGGAATCAAGCAAGGAAGGAAGTGTTGTTTAAGCCTGGCGACATGGTATGGGTGTATCTATGCAAGGATAGGTGCCCACTACTTCGCAAGTCAAAATCGAAACCACGTGGTGCTGGTCCTTACAAGGTGTTAGCCAAGATTAATGATAATGCCTACTCGATTGATATACCTATTGATGAGTTTGGTGGAGTTAGCAAGAGCTTCAACGTTGCTAATTTATCACCATATGATGGAGAATACCTTGGAGCATCGAGGTCGACGCCTTTTGAAGGGGGGAGATGATGAGGACCTCCCTACAATTACACCTATCCCAATTACTACTGATGATGTTCCAGCTGCTTCAAATAAAGATCAATATAAGGATTGGCCCAATTACAAGAACTCGAGATAAGCTACTAGAACTCCAGGTTAACTTGTTTCTTAATGAACCTGATGTTTTAGTTAGTGAGAATTTTATACTGCCTAAGTCTTTGAACTATTGTATGATCAGGTACATAGGAGAAGAAGGCGTAGCTTGGAGCAAGGGGCTGAAGCATATGGAGCATGGTGTGTTGATCAAGGAAGAATGTGCGAGGGAGGAGAGGGAGGAAGCACTAGGAGCACACAAGGGTGAAGATCAACACATGGTGGAATACCTCTACCGCGGTTGAGAAACGCCACCTTTCTCTGCCACGGCAGGCTGCCGTGGCACAGAATCAGCATGTTTGGCTGCCGCGGCAACCAAACCGCGCCAAAGTCTGCCATGACAGAGACCTAGGTTGAACCCCTTGGTGGGTCAGTTTGTATCTAGTTGGGTGGGACCAACTCGGTTTCCACCCTAGGCCACCGCCCCCAGACTCTTAAATAGATGGGGCGCCACACTTGTTAGGGTTTAGACCAGTTTAAATTAATTTGGAGTTGTTTCTTTCATAGAACCTCTAGAATTACTTGTGATCGATTTTACCAACTGTAATTGAGTGTGATATGTTGTTTCATTCGGAATTAGTAGATTGCAAACTACCGTTCATGGTCGACGGCTGCATGCGTAAGAGCGTGGTCTTGTGAATATCCCATAGGGTTTGAGAGCTGTTGCATTGGCATCAGGGTTCGAGCGGGAGAGATCATATCTACCCGTTGGTTATCTATCATCCACCATCATCATCAACAAGTGCTTGCTGAGAAGATTAGGCCACGCCATATCAACTTGTGTCCACCTAGGACCCGAATACTTGATTCTTGTTCCTTGACTAGTGTACTATCCACATGCGGGGGACTTTTTGGGATCCCCCTCGGCATGTCCTTGATCGAAAATTTGTTTTCGGGGGTGCAATTAGTTTGGGACTTTATTACTATATTGTACTTATGTAATGCCCGGAAAATATTCCATAGTACTCTCTCCGTTCCAAAATATAAGATGTTTTAACTTTGTGAAGCTAATTTATCTAGACCCCTTTTAGTACGTAGGTTCAGAGAGGTTCGGAGTGAACCAACACACTAAAAGGGGTCTAGATTCATTAGTTTCACAAAACTAAAACATCTTATATTTTGAAACAGAGGGAGTAGAAATTTCCTGTTATTTTATATTCGCATCATCATGACATCATTATGCATATTTTTCCCTAAAAATATTTTCGATAAAACCCTATTGTGTTTTCTAATTATTCCCACCATTTAATTTAAAATTAAATTCCCAATATTTCTGAATATTTTATTTGTCTAAAAATCATTCACAAAAAGTCTTTTTAAAAGTGAAATAAATAAATAAAATGTTTTAGGGGGAGGCAGCCAAGTAGGCCCAAAGGCCCAGCCGGCCATCTACCACCCCAAACCCTAACTTAAAAAAACCCTAGCTACCTAGAGGCACACACACTCCACCATGCTGCCACTCACCCAGCTCACGTGTTGAGGGCTAACCTCGAGGATGGCCCGATCTTTCATGATTCCCTTGAAATCGAGGAGGGGGATGTGGGAGAGGAGGAAATCTATGAACTCACGCACAAAGAACATGATGAACACACGCACACTCGAAGACACGATACACAGCTATAGCTCACGCTGGTGGTGACCAGTCCAGTGCAAACCCTAGGATTGGCATCGGGCGGAGTGCTATATCGAACCAACACGGCGAGTACGGAGTCTTGGTAAGATCTTGACGTCTTGGCAAGGGGCTCCGATGCAAAGGCCTTGTACAACGAGGGAGGCACGATGCAAAATCCAACGAGGTGGGGAATAATTGGTGCTCCTTTCTCAAGGAGCATGAGACTAGAAATTAGGGACATCCACATGGGTGTCTTCTAATTTCAATTATCCAAGTCTCAGTAATACAAGGGGGTGTGGGGGCTATATATAGGTCAGCCACAAAAACATGGGTAGTTTGGGCATAAAAGGGTAGAAACTAGGCCAAAGAGGAATATACTTGGGCATCAAACCTTGGTTGACTTTGAGACTGGGCCATTTTGGCGATAAGTCTGGCGTGACCAGAATGTGCGCCGGAAATTCCGGTCACCGCTAGTTGATTCGGTCGGCCGCCAGAAACACGCACAGAAGTGCACTTCGGTCTGCGCCGGATGTTTCGTTGGTCGCCAGAAATTCCGGCGTGGGGGCCGGTCCACCAGGATGGCCGCTGGTATTTTCAACGCAGGAACCGGTCTGCCGGGCCTGGTGCTGATTTGAGCTAGAGCTCCATCTTGCGATGGCTTGGCTCCTTCTCTTCGCATTTCTTCATGGGATTCATATCTGAGGATGCATAGGGTATTGGCATGAAGTAGCAAGCTGTCCAAGGATGTATCAAAATCACATGAGGCAAGGAGCGAATTCACCTTAGCTTGAAGGAGCTTGGCTCGAGCACGAGTCATTGGTCCACTTGGGGGACTTGGTGGTGTAGATGTAGAGACGTCCTTACCCCCTTGAACATCTCCCCCTTGGTAAAGTGTCGTCCTCGAATCTTCATGATCATCATCTTGAACATCTCCATAGAAAGGCGAAAGGTCCTTGACGTTGAACCTATTGCTTGTAAAGTACTTGGAGGTCGGAATGTCGATGATGTAGGCATTGTTGTTGATTCTCTTTAGGACCTTGAAGGGACCATCTCCTTGTGGCTTGAGCTTGAATTCACGTTCTTTGGGGAAGTTCTCCTTCCTTAGGTGTATCCACATGAGGTCACCTTCCTCGAAGATCGACTATTTCTTGTCCTTGTTGAGACTTGTTGCTTGGCATTGCATTTGTTTCTCGAATGTAGTTCTTGTTTCTTCGTGAAGCTTCTTCATAGCTTCGGCACGCTTGTCGACGTCCATGTTGGCACGCTCATGGAGATGTAGTGGTAGGATGTCGAGCGCGGTGAGGGGTTCGAAACCATAGACCATCATGAAGGGACACATCTTGGTTGTAGAGTGCTTGGCCCGATTGTAGGCGAACTCGGTGTGGGGAATGCATTCCTCCCAATCCTTCAAGTTCTCTTGATCAACACATGAAGGAGAGTCCCGAGGCTTTGGTTGACGACCTCGGTTTGGCCATCAGTTTATGGGTGCGATGCGGAAGAGAAGAGTAGCTTGACGCCGTTCTTGGACATGAGAGTCTTCCACAAGTAGCTAATGAATTTGACGTCGCGGTCGGAGACGATTGTTCTTGGCACACCGTGAAGATGAACAGTTTCCCTGAAAAGCAAGTTGGCAACATGTGAAGCGTCATCGATCTTATGACACAGTATGAAGTGTGCCATTTTGGGGAAACGATCCACGACAACAACTATAGAATCATGACCATGCTTAGACCCAGGCAATCCTAACATGAAATCCATGCAAATGTCGGACCAAGGTGCATGAGGTATCGGCAATGGCATATAAAGGCCAAATGGGTTATACTTAGACTTAGCTTGAACGCATGTCGTGCATCATTGAATGCAACGCTCCACGTCTCGCTTCATCTTTAGCGACTAGTAATGAGTGGAAAGCATGTTCAACGTCTTGTCACGGCCAAAGTGACCCATGAGGCCTCCACCATGTGATTCTTGGAGAAGCAAAAGTTGAAGAGACGACTTCGGAATGCAAAGCTTGTTTATTTAAATAGAAGGCCCTTATGCAAATAGAAATCATCAATTCCTCTGTAAATGGAGCACTTTGCGAAAATTGTTCCAAACAATGGGTAGAAAGCATACAAAGTTTTGATTTCATCAAGACCCAAGACGTTTAGTTCGAGTCGAGTAAGAAGGCTTGTGTGGTTGCGAGACAAAGCATCCGCAACTACATTATCTTTCCCATTCTTATATTTGACAATGTACGGAAAAGATCCATGAACTCAACCCACTTAGCATGTAGCTTACTCAAGTTGGCTTGGCCTTTGAGATATTTCAACGACTCATGGTCGGAATGTATGATAAATTCCCTAGGCTAAAGATAGTTTTGCCAAACTCGAAGAACACGAACTAAGGCAAAACGCTCTTTGTCATAAATCGGATAATTGAGGCATGCGCCATCAAGTTTGTCGCTATGGTAGGCAATAGGACGTCCGTTTTGCATAAGGACTCCTCCAATACCAATACCACTAGCATCACACTCTATCTCAAAAGTTTTTGTAAAATCTGGATGACGAGGGTTCAACTCGTCAATGCCCATTGTTATGGACTTGGGGTTTGGAGAAGGAGGGAGCGTTGGAGGCATCAATCGGCTAGCAAACAAGCACACATGGACGCAAGTTTTACCCAGGTTCAGGCCTCATAGAGGTCCCTACTACTGCTTGTCTGCTCTTGGAATTAATGAAGGAATCGAAGATTACAAGGGCGCGCAGATGCAATCTAGCAAGAGTTGTGGAAACTAGGGTTCTGATTATTCTCCTCACCGCCCCCTCCTAGCCTTTATATAGATGGGCTAGGTCTCGGGTAGCAGGTCAAGTCGGTTACAGATTAGGGTTTTCCTTTTGAACTTTCTATCCTAAGCTTATTCTTGGCTCGCAAGCAATCGACAGTCCGTGGGCCACTCAAGTTCTCCATTGGGCCTTGGCAACGCCATGGGCTTCTGCCGTATATGGACCATATATACCAAACTCAAGTACCTGTAGGGTATACCCATGTCAGTAACCCCCGAGTGTCCAGTGTAATCGCAGATTCGATTAGGGACTTTATGAAGTCTTTGTAGTGCATGACTGAGCATTTTTCGAGTGTTCTATTTTGTGCCATAGGGATTGTTGATATGCGTGCCTGATTTAACCGAAGTATCGGTATCAGTTAACTGCCTTAGGGAAAAGCAACGCAATCTACTCAAACTCGAGTCCTCGGACTCGAATTCGGAAAAGCGCTGGCGTAATTCAACTCAGGCCACAGAGGTCTTACAGGAGTCGAATTCCAGTGTATAAGTGTGAGCACTTGATGCGTCCGTCAAGGCATGTTCATCGTACCTGCAGGCACGGATATGTTTCTGTTAGTGCACAGGAGATGCGTTGCTAGGCCTTATTCAGGTCTTACCTTCGAGTGGAGGGTTTGTCTTGAATGTTTATATACGTGCATAAAAATTCTTTCGTGTGCGCGGCCAGCGCTCCTGTTAGGAGTAGCCCCCGAGTGCTTGGTTGAGTCAAAGACTCGAGCAAGGACTAAAGTAGTCGAAATCTTGTGCTACTGGAATCGATGACGTCAGTGTTGACGATGTGATGACCTCGGTTGCCCACGTGAGCGGCTTTGACGGGACATGACAAGTGGTGGGTCCCACTTTATGACTTTGATTTGAACGAGCGTGCGTAATCTTCTGTTTTAACTGCCTCTCCTCAATTTCCGTGCGTAATGGAGATAGTGGCGGACGGTTCATGGTATGCCCTTGCCATGTGTCGATGTACGCCACGCGTCCAGTAGGGTTTCTGCTAGCCGTTGGATGGCATCCACGAGGAGGTTAAGTAGCAGCGCAGCTGCGGTAATTTTCCCCATCTGTCTTCTTTGCTCGTGCCTTCGTCGCCATTGCTGCTGCTGCTCTCTACTTCCTTGCGCACTTTCCCTCCGTTGCGCTGGACCAACTCCATGTCTTCCCCAGTTACTTCCTCCGTTCACACCGCCATCGAAAGATGGGCAAGAACAAGGGAGGCACCGCCACTAGATCCGCGGCCACCATTGTCGCTGCCAAGAAGAAGGGCGGTACCACCACCGTGGGCACCAGCGCCGCTGGCGCTGGGAAGAAGAAGGGTGCGGGAACCCGCATCACCAATGGCGCCTGGCGGGCGTCCATCATCAAGCCCGCCGAACTGCAGCTTCATCGTCAGGATGGATTTCTTCCTCCCGCGGAAGACGACTCGCGAGTGCCCGGTGAGGAGGTAATCCCTTGTCCTCCTCCGGGTTTCCAGGTGATGTTCCTTGCGTTCATCATCCGAGGTCTTTCTCTTCCTCTGCATCCTTTCTTCCGTGGTCTCCTTTGTTTCTATGGGCTCCCGCTTCACCAGTTGTCCCCAAATTAAATTCTCCACATGTCCTGCTTCATTACGCTTTGCGAGTGCTGGCTCGAAATCGAGCCACACTTTGGCCTCTTTAAGAGGCTTTTTTAAGCTGAAACACCAATCGGCGTCCGGTTCAGTAGTCTACGATGTAGGAGGCTGCGGGATCCACGTCGACTCTTTTGCCACCTATTTTGCCATCAAGCTCACCGCGTCCATCCAAGGGTGGAGGGACAAGTGGTTTTATCCGTGACCAGAAGGCCGATGGAGACCACTATGGACTCGCGCCCTTCGATCCTGCAGCACCTTGCAAGAGGAGGCGCTCCTGGAATAACATCGTGATGCTTGTTGAGTCCGAGGAAACGGAGGTGTTGTACAAGTGCGCCTGGGACCTCGAAAGCCGCATAGGTAAAGAAGAGGGTGGCGCCACTCTCACTCGCATGTGCTTGCGCCGCCGCGTCCAGCCTTTGCAGGCCAGAGTGCACCCTATGTACGGCTTGACCGGCGCTGATGATGTCACTCGCGTATCTACCGAGGGCATTTCTGCGGGTGAGGTGGATAGGAGGGTGCGATTGGTGACCAATTATACCGCTAAGGAGGATCTCCCGAGTGAACCAGTCATGCCTCCTCTCGACGCCTCTAACCCTCCGCCTGAGGTAGAATTCTACTATGAAGTAGTTTCATTCTCGACTGCCTTTATGATGCTTTGATATATAATGTTATATCTTCTGAGTGCAGGACTCGAAGGTGTCTCCCAATTTTCCCCTCGTCCTAAAGGGGTTACCCCTCGTGAAGTGGATGAAGAGGACGAGTCGGAATCGACTGTCCCAATTGAAGAAGAGGAGGGAGCCCCCGAGTCCAGCCACTAGGACACTCGCAAGCATTCTCACAGTGAGAATTCTGACGCTACTTCCCCGACGATGCAGGAAGGTCCTTCTGCTGTGGCAGAGGAGCCAATCCCCACCATTCCTATGCACGCCATGGCTCCTCCTGCCCGGAAGAAGCTGCGACTGCCAAAGGAGTCGTCGGAGTCAGAGGAGCAATCCTTTAACTTTGATAAATTTAGCTGGTGAGTTTTGCATTCGTGACTTTGTTTTGATTTCTTTTTGGATTTGCTTTTTCCCTGAAGTTTTTGCTTGGTGTGTTTTGTAGTCGAGCGGCGTCATCGTCTTTTGATGATGTCCAATTTGTGAAGGAGTCCGGAGTCACAGACTCCAAGGCCAAGGAAGTGGCCAAACTATCTCCTTATCCTCCATTGCCGGCCCACTCCAGGCACAATGCGTCGAGTTCCCTGCATGCTGGGGAACACCAGAGGTTTCCTGGATGACTGCGTGGCAGTCATCTTCGGAGTCTCTGGAGGATCACGTAAGCCTCCTTTTGGCAATCGAATTTATACTTGGTGATGTTTGTTGATCCTTTGTTTTCTTCTGAGGCATCTCATCATGAAGGAAGATGCTCGCCTGGCGGAGCAAGTCCTTGTTATGGGTCGACAGCATGCGCTGCTGGATAATCGTCATCGCGTTGTCGAAGGTTAGAATTGGCCTTGCCTTTGTCTTCATGAAATTTCTAGATTCGATTGATGATCCGTCCTGTGCTTTGTAGTTGAGCACAATGAACTTCTTCGTCATGCTGCTTCCCTTGAGAAGGCACTTGTCGCGGCGGCGAAGAGTCGTGATGAAGCAGTGGCGGAACTGGAGGAGTCGCGGAAGTGCAAAGAGGAATTGCGCTCCTCCACTGCGGAAAGGGAGTAGTTGGTCGTAGAACATCTGCTCTCGATTGTCAAGGCCCTCTCAGGTGATTGCCAGTTTTGATGTTGTATTCTTCCTTGTTTGATGTCGTATTGTTGTGCTAACACCTTTTTTATGCAGATTCCGATGGCTTGAGTTTCGATGCCCAGTCCCTTCGTCGTGCAGACGTGTTGGCTGGTGTCGTGGCCATAGTCGAGGACCGCAGCGCTTCTCTTTAGGGGACGCTAACGAAGGCCAAGGGTGTGCTCAGTCGCATCCGCGAGGACCTACATCCCAAGGCCAGGCTTATTGACAATCTTGAAGACCTAGTGGACTCCCTCGCTGGAGGTATTCCCGTGGAATTCAAGAACTTGTAGCGGTCCGTCGGGGCCACCATGGCACTCACGATGGTGCAAGCCCATGGCGTGGAGATGGATCCCGCCGCTATTTCTGAGGCGATGCATGTCGACGGCGGAGGCTAGTAGGTAGTGTTTGCTCCCTTTTTTGGTAGCTGCGCAAAATATGGTCCTCAACTTATCGAGATAGTCGCCAAGTATTCCGAGGAGCGGCGGTGAGCGAAGGCGGCGAAGGCCGCGATGTCTGGGGCTGCCACCGGTAAGTCCGTGGCATCGGAGACTACCACTGATGCGATGAAGCCTTCGAAGCCAAAGTCTAAGTCGAAGAAAAATGCTCCGCAGTCTGCATGTGTAATAGCTGTAGTTGCCTTTTGTTGAGACTATGCTTTTGTGGGAGTGTCCCTGCCGAGACTTTGCTGTGCTTGAATGCATTCGTGCCTTTTATCAATGTATTCTTGGTCCCTCATTTTCTCTTGCTTGATTTTTGATAGGGTACATCGAGTGGTCCTCATGATCATCCGTCCACCGATGAAACCTTGGTGCAACCGCGCTCAAAGGTGGAGGAGTTGTCGTTGCTTTCGCGACTGCGTGATCACATTAAGCAATTGGAGCATGAGTTGCCCATCCTCCGCGGTAGCGCAGATGTATGGAAGTCAAAGGCGGAGAAGGCCACCACCCGTGAGAAGTATCTCTTGGAGGAGGTGGCACAGCTCAGTGAGCAGTTCAAATGTTAGCTTTCTGCCCTCTCATCTTTCCTTTTAGTCAGTCGCGACGATGCCTTGTCTTCACACTTTGCCATTTTTCTTAGTGTAGTTGTCAGTGCTCGCCATCCACAGGATGAAAAGGACCGGGTTTCCAATCGAATGAATGACCTGACCCAGGAGCAACTGCAGGCGTGTGGATACTTTTGGGTGGACCACGACCGTGCGATCGCGCTTGCGACCCTACAGGATCGTGCTTCTCGAGTACTTCATTATTTGAAGAAGGCGCAGTCGTGCCTTAGGCATATTTATCAAACAATGTTTTTGCTGGACGCCGTCCTTTCAAGCCTGTTGGCTCTTCTGGCAAAGTTCCAAGATTTGAGTGCGGTTCACGAGTGCGTGCGGTAGCAGTTAGTAGCTGGTGCTAAGGCTACGTTGTCGCTGTTGTGACTGCATAGGCAAGATGTATGACCTGGGACATGGTTCCGCACTACCAAGCGGTTGATCGCCTAGCAGAAGAAATTGTCGATTTCTTTGAGGAACAAACGAACGTTCTTCTGTTGCAGCAGTAGCATGACTTGTATCCTGCACATAATTGTACAAGTGTTGTAATTTGTATGAATATGTTGGATGTAATTAATACCCATTTGTATGTGAATAGCTTGTTAGCTTTTATATTTTGCGAGTGTATTTGTACTCTGCAGTTCCTTTTCATTAGCCTGACTTGTGTTTATCTCAGCACCTTGCCAACCTGTCAGGTGCGTTGCAACTGGGTTGGTGTTTATCAAGGGTTCAATTGATGTTGTGTCAGCTACTCGGTATACTGCGTTTTGTTCGTAGAACGAGAGTGTAAAGGGTGGCGCAGCGCCCGAGTGAAAAATTGCAAGAAAATAAGGAAAACACAGAGTTTTGGGGCACTTAGCTTTATTTATTCATAGAATAGTACGAGGTACAATGTGTGGCTAAGTAGCCTGGCTGAATAGCCTTATTTGTAATGTAAAAACAACTAGGGGTAGAAACGACGCAGCTGCGCGACGTTCTAGGGGTTGGAGTATGCGACTCCTGTCACGAAATCTTTAAGTCGATAGGTGCCACCTAGGATTACTTTTGTAATCATGTAAGGTCCCTCCCAAGGGGACTCGATCTTGAGATACCCTTGTTGCTTTAGTCGTAGGACCAGGTCTCCTTCGACAAAGGATATGGGGCATAGCCTTCTGCTGTGCTAGTTGCGGAGGCTTTGCTGGTAGATCGTTGATCCCTCCGTTGCGATTTCTCGTGCCGCATCAAGGAGGTCGACGGAGTCTTCGACTGCAAGAGTTGACTCCTGCTCGCTGTAAGCGACCACCCGCGGGGCTTTGTAGCGTACTTCTGCGGGTAGCACCGCTTCAGCACCGTGCGCCATGAAAAACAGGGTGTATCCCATGGCCCTGTTTGGAGTTGTGCGCAAACTCTAGAGTACGAATTGCAGGTCAGTTGACCAGCATCCGGTGGCTTGTTCGAGTGGCTGGAGGAGTCATATCTTGATTCCGCTGCAAACGAGGCCGTTGGCCTTTTCGACTTGACCGTTGGTCTGCGGGTGAGCCACCGAGGCATAGCTTATGTTGATTCCCATGTTCTCGTAGAATTCCTTGAACTCCTTAGAGGTGAAGTTCATCCCATTGTCCGTGATGATGCTATGTGGCACCCCAAAGCGGTAGACAATGGCCTCGAAGAACTTGACAACGCTGACCCCTGATTGATTTGTCACTGGCATGGCCTCGGTCCACTTGGTGAACTTGTCGACTACGACCAAGAGGTAGACGTAACCTCCTGGCGAGGATTTTGGGAGCTTGCATACCATGTCGAGTCCCCATTGCGCGAAGGGCAAAGCCAATGGTATTGGCCGGAGTACCACGCCTGGTGCGTGAGGTTTATTCGCGAATCGCTGGCAAGCGTTGCAGCGCTGGACAATGTCCTTGGCGTCGCGTATGGCCGTGGGCCAGTAGAATCCAGCTCGTAGAGCTTTGGCAACGAGGGTGTGACTGCAAGCATCCCGCAAGTTCCTTCGTGGATGTCGAGGAGGACGGCCCTTCCATCTCCATTGGAGACGCACCATTGGAGCACTCCTGTGAAGCTGCGCTTGTACATTTCGCCACTGATAAGGGCGAATGCCTTGGATCGCCGTGTTCTTCCGCGCATCAGTCGGGTCGTCTGGCAACCTCTTGCTGAGTAGGTACGTAATTGAGGGTTGTGTCCAAGATGGCTCGATCATCATGACACCCATTGGTCCTTCGAGTCCTATGTCAAGCTCCAGGTCGTCGAGTGCCATTGGCTCGTTGGGTGGCGTAGCGCCCGAGTCCATTGACGTGCTTGTTTTCTTCTCAGGAGCCTTGGGCTTGATGGAGCGTTCGCAGATGCGCTTGAGAAATACCCCAGGTGGTATGGGGGCATAGGTGGAGCCAATATTGGCGAGGAGATCCGCCTCTTCATTGCTTTCGCGACCCACATGTCGCATCTCACTGCCGTTGAAGTCTCCTTCGAGTGTGTCGTAGAGGTCACGATAGGCGATCCTGTTGTCGCTCAGTGCGTCGCACTCGTGCATCGTTTGGTTGACCACCAGTTTGGAGTCACCGTAGATGATGAGCCTTTTGGCACCACAGGCTTTCGCCATCCGCATCCCATGTATTAGGGCTTCCTACTCAGCTTCATTATTGGAGGCGGTGAACTGCATTCGCAGAATGTATTTCATCTTGTCTCCTTGGGGCGATGTCAGTATGACACCTACACCGGCTCTGTCCTTTCGCTTGGGCCCGTCGAAGTGCATTGTCTAGAGGTAGGACATATATGGTTTGTCGTGGAGCTGATTCTCCATCCAGTGCACAAGAAAGTCCGGGAGAACATCAGATTTGATCGCGTCGCGCTTCTCGTATGTTATGTCTCGTGGAGACAGTTCGATTCCCCAGAGCGTGACTCGTCCAGTGGCATCAGGATTATTGAGTATGTGCCCGAGTGGGGCGTCATTTACCACCACGATTGGGTGCTCCTGGAAGTAGTGGCGCAGTCGCCTAGCCATCATGAAGATGCCATACACCAGCTCTTGGTAGTGCAGGTACTGCTGTTTTGTTGGCATGAGCACCTCGCTGAGGTAGTAGACTGGGCGCTGGACCCAGTGGACTTTATTTTCTTTGGCTCGTTCCACCACGAGCACCGTGCTGACCACCTGGTTGGTGGCGGAGATGTAGAGTAGTAGTGGTTCCTTTTCGCGAGGCGTCACCAGTGCTGGCGAGGTGGATAGTAGGCGTTTGAGGTCTTTGAATGCTTCTTGCGCCTCGTCTGTCCACTCGAACTTGTAAGCTTTGCGGAGAAGTTGGTAGAAGGGCAGTGTATTTTCGCCCATTCGACTAATGAATCGACTAAGCGCCGTGATTCGCCCAGCCAGCTGCTAGACGCCTTTTACGTTCTTCGGGTTCTCCATGACCAGTATGGCTTTTATTTTCTTTGGGTTTGCTTCGATCCCTCTTGCAGAGATGAGATACCTGAGTAGCTGCCCAGATGGCACGCCGATGGCGCATTTATCCGGACTGAGCTTGATCCAATAGCGGTCGAGGTTGGTGAATGTCTCACGTAGATCGTCGATTAGCGAGGCTTCCTCTTTGGTTTTGATGACGATGTCATCAACATAGATTTGGATGTTGCGACCAAGTTGGTTCTTGAGGCAAGCCTGCATGCACCGCTGATAGGTGGCTCCTGCATTTTTTTAGCCCGAAGGGCATCGTGTTATAGCAGAACACACCAAAAGGTGTCGTAAACGTCGTTTTCTCCTGATCCTCCTCCTTCATTCGAATCTGATTGTAGCCTGAGTAGGCGTCGACGAAGGAGAGACGCTCACATCCCGTGGTGGAGTCGATGATTTGGTCGATTCACGGCAACGAGAAGTGATCCTTTGGGCAGTGCTTATAAAAGGAGGTGAAGTCCACGCACATCCGTAGGATATCCGTGTATTTTTTAGGCAGAAGCACTATGTTAGCGAGCCAAGTACTTTCCTTAATCTCGCGTATGAATTTTGCGTCGAGGAGTCTGTTGATCTCCATTTCGACTGCTTTTTCTCTTGGTTCAGACAGTCGCCGAATTGTCTGCTTGACTAGCCTTGCGTCTGGATTCATGTTGAGTGAGTTCTCGGCAAATTCCCTAGGAACCCCTGGCATGTCCGCTGGACACCAGCCGAAGATTTCCCGGTGCTCACGTAGGAATTCGACGAGCACGAGTTCCTATGTGGAACTCAAGTTGTTGGCGATGAGGGCCGTGTTGGTCGGGTCCGTTGGGTGGACCTGGACTTTCTTCGTGTGCACCGACGAGTCGAAGGATAGGTCGGGTGAACTTGGCCTGCTCAGGGGAGGTAGACCATTGTCTGTCGACTCCTTCAATCTTGCGAGTTCCTCTTGCATTCCAAAAGACTGGGAGATTCTGTTGAATTCCCTGTCACAGCTGTCGGTCCTCTCGAAGTTGCCATTGATTGTGATTATGCTGTTTGGACCTGGCATTTTCATCTGCAGGTAGGTGTAGTGCGGCACTGCCATGAACCTTACGAACGTGACATGTCCGAGGATGTAGTGGTATTGTGAAGGCCAGTCGACGACTTCAAAGTCGATGCACTCTCGCCGAAAGTTTTGTGGCGTGCCGAAGATGATGTTGAGGTTGATTTTTCCCAAGGGGTATATGTCCTTCCCTGGGACGATGCCATGGAAACGTCATGTCTGAAACTTCCAGACAAGTCAGAGGGATTCTCATTGCTCGTAAGGTACTCGCGGACATGAGGTTAATGCCGCTGTCGCCGTCCATGAAGACGCGACTCATGTCGAAACCCCTGATCTGCGCCTTGAGTACGAGGCGACATTGGCCTGGACGAGGAAATTGGAGCGGGTGGTCACGCCTGTCGAAGGTGATGCAGGAGTCGCTTCCACTGAGGTACTCAGTAGTGGAGGGTAGAGAGTTTATCGCCAAGTTGACTTGGCGAGAGATGGTCTTCTTCACTCGATTTGAGGGACGCCCTTTTTGGATCATCCCCATGTTGCCCACGGCTCATGGGTATGGCTCGCGTCTGTGGTGTTGGACCGGCGCGGCCGCCGGTGGTGGTAGTCGGGGTGGTGGTGGAGGAGCTCCATGTGCCACAGCGCCTAGGGCGGCTCCATAGCCCCTGTTGACCGCGTCGTGATTCATCCGAGCTAGGCCCTCGTGGAGTTTGAGGAAATCACGACAGTCCTTGAGAAGGTGACTGGATTTCTTCTTGCCATCGTGCTTGTCGATATAGAAGTTCACGTTGCATGGCCCGAACAGTTTGTCCTCGATAGATGTTGCGGGTGCCTCTTCGCGGGTGCGGTGCTGCCATACCTGTGCGGTTTTTCCGCTATCGTGGTATCCACCACTGCGATATCCGCTGTTACGGTTGTCATCGTGTTTGTCGGCGTAGCCGGCTGCAACCATATTGACCTCGTCGCGGTCATCGTAGACGCGCATCCGACGTTTGCCTCGGCGGTCGCGTCTGCGCTCGAGGTCATCGTCATCATTGGAGTAGGTACGGTTTTTCACCGAGTCTTCTCTCTCAGCCCACTGATTCACGATTTCCATAAGGTGGTCAATCGTTTTGGCTTTCGAGCGGCCCCACTCCTCCCAGAGCTCTATGTGTCAAACGCCGCCGTTGAACGCGTCGATTGCGTGGTCTTCCGAGATGTTTTCTGCAGAGTTCTTGATGATGGACCACCTCTGGATGTATGAGCGTAGCGATTCACCAGATCTTTGCTGGCAGCTTCTCAGTTCTTCGATTGATGCGGGCCTTTTGTAAGTGCCCTTGAAATTGCGCACGAAGCTGTAGACCAGCTCTTCCCAGCTGGAAATGGATCCGCATGGGAGGTTGTTGAGCCATGCGCGAGCGGCGCCCTGTACCTGTTGCTGCAGGCATTGCATGGTCATGCTTTGACTCCCGCCATGTAGCCTAACGGAGGATATGTGGTCCTCTAACCATATTTTTGGGTCCTGCAGGCCGTCAAATTTTGGGTTCTCCGATGGGAGTTTCAACCCCTTAGGCATTCGCTTCTGCCTAATGGCCCTACTAAAACATCTGGCGCCGCAGATCTTAGTCTCGTCTTCTTCCGAGTTAGTCGAACGAGCACGTCTTGCCCGCATCTTGTCGACTTTGCGCTGTGTGAGGTCATCGCACGTGTCGTAGTCGTGGTCATGCTACCGTGAGCGACGTTGCCATGACAGATCGTGACTGTTGTCACTCGAGGAGTACGAGTAGTACTTTTCCAGAGCCTTTCTTTTCTTCGGCTCCGGTGTTGGTTCTTTGTCGAGGGCGGCCTTGATTAGTCCCAGGCCTGCAATCGTAGATCGGTGCATGGCAGCTTGCGGATCTCTAGCCGGAGGCTGGTTGTTGAGGAGGTACATGGTGGCCGTCGTCACCGCGACTTGCGGCGTTTTTGGGAGCATGTTTCCCCGCGTATCCACCATCATAGAGCCGAAGTCGAGGACTTTCACGGCCTCTACACTTTCTTGCTCGGTGAGGTGGGCCAGTCGAGATCGCCAATTGTTGGCAACGTACTCGTTGCCTTTGGAGGAGGATCCTCCGTGGGAGGAGAGCCCAGCTCGTCAATGACTCGACTCATCCGATGCCTTTCTGCGTGATTCGAGATGCGCAATCACCTATTGCTGGCGCTTGAATTCCTCTTTTAACAGCCAATGGTAGCCCATTAGCATGTCAAGTGGTGTGTTGGGGGGGGGGGGTAGAGGATTGCCCTGTAGAGCTTCGCGACAACGAGCCCACTCGTTGTCGTTGAGCTTGATCAACATGCGCTCACTGGTGTTTGCATTCGATGAGAGCGACATTTCTCCACCTGTCCCATTGATGACGGGCGCACCATTACCACCGTTGGTGGGGCCGCCATTCGCGACTGGTATGCCGCTATTGGGCATGCTTCCGTTGGGCGGTCTGGTGCGAGATCCGGTGCCAGCTTTTTCGTGATTGGCGGTGGTATCGCCCGCGTTGGTGATGGTGCACATGAAGTGGTTGGGGAAGCTGTTCCTCCTGTAGCTTTCAGATCTGGAGCCGCAGGCTCCATCTTCTGTGGCTAGGTCGCCCAGATCGAATCCGCGACTATTATTGATGTCCGTACTCCTAGCTGTTGCTGAGGTGTTGAGCTCGCTGAGGGTGCCGATTGGTGGCGGGAACCACGATGCTGGAGTAATCACGGGTCCCTTTGGTTGGTTAGGCATACGAAGTGTGCCCAGTTGACCAACCTGGAAGCGGAAGCACCCAATCGCTAGGCTGATTCCATCTCCCATGGACTCGAAAGCCGGCCGAGTGGCTGGCGTGTGGACGGTGAAATCGAACGCGCCGAAGAGCTGGCGAATCTCCGCTATTGCAGAGTTGTAGATCGCGGTTGACGGGGCCAAAGAGGCCACGACATCAGCACTCCCAATTCCCATAGACGGCACCAATTGACGAGGGTTCAACTCGTCAATGCCCATTGTTATGGACTTGGATTTTATAGAAGGAGGGAGTGCTAGAGGCATCAATTAGCTAGAAAACAAGCACACAGGGATGCAAGTTTTACCCAGGTTGAGGCCTCGTAGAGGTCCCTACTCCTTCTTGTCTGCTCTTGGAATTAACGAAGGAATCAAAGATTACAAGGGCGCGCATATGCAATGTGGCGAGAGTTGTGGAAACTAGGGTTGTGATTATTCTCCTCGCCGCCCCTCCTAGCCTTTATATAGATGGGCTAGTTCTCGGGTAGCAGGTCGAGTCGGTTACAGATTAGGGTTTTCCTTTTGAACTTTCTATCTTAAGCTTCTTCTTGGCTCGCAAGCAATCGAGAGTCCGTGGGCCACTCGAATTCTCCATTGGGCCTTGGCAACGCCGTGGGCTTCTACCGTATATGGACCGTATATACCAAACTCGAGTACCTATAGGGTATACCCTGTCACCGGTAATGCAAGAAGAGGTGCTTCGGTAAGCCTCTTTTTGAGTTCTTCAAATACTCTTTGTTGTGCTTTACCTGTTATGGGTCTGCTTGTGGATTTACCCTTGGAGTGGCCCAATCTTCATGGATTTGAGGCGGGGAGTGAGGGAACACGCGATGAACACGATGAACACAACTCTAATGCAAGGTAAAGATACAAACACGCGCCAAATCACACCAATTCGATTTTCTCCCGTTGGTACGAACAACCAATCCAATAGAATCCTCGGCGAGAGACCGAGAGAGTAGTAACCATAGAAACCCAAAGGGGAGAGACCAAGCACTACTAGAATCCTTGATAGGGAGAGACCAAACACATGAGCAGGGCCATGACGACTAGGAGAAGGGCACTGACTCCAAGGCCTTGTACAACTCATAGATCTACTATTGAGAGGGGGTTTGATATACCCGACCTACGGTCGTGACCACATCAAGGTCTCCAACTTATGCCAAGTCATCATGGACTCCAAAGGTGAATCCGTCCCTCTATGCGAACCCAATTCCTACCCCTTGAATGGTATACTAGTTCATACTATGTCCCATTATCATGATAGGTTCACACCGTGAAGTACAGAGGCAAGGGAGGAGCCCGAACCACCAAGCCCGACAAAACGGAGGCTTGGAAGAGAAGACGCGAGAAGCTGCAGCAGAAGCACCGGAGTCTCTGGCACTCAAGCACGAAGTCTCCAACCTCCAACCCCAGAGTCTCCAGCCAGGACTCCGGCCAAGACTCCGGATTGGCCCTAGGAGCATTCAGTACACCCCTCCGGAGACAAGCCCGGAGAACGACGTCCATCGTGGAGTCTCCGGCCAGCCCGGAGCTTCGTCCTTCAACACCGGAGTCTCCAGCTCTTCGCGCCGCTGTCTTCGCCCCAGGACTCCGGCCCGGACTAAAGCCGCCTGCCTGGAAGTCTCTACATGCCACCCCAGAGTCTATCCTAGAGAGGGCCATCGACCCCGGAGTCTCCAGCCCCTGCACCCGGTGTCTCCGGCCAAAGTGGAACAGGCCTACACGCCTTGAGCTGGGCCTCCGGCCCATGTACCCCTCTTATCCTTAGAAATGGTAGAATTATCCCTAAACTACCCCTTATTATGTGGCTGGCCTATATATAGTGCCCCAACCCCGTCATGTAACCCTAGGCATAGATGATAGACTAAAGACACCCCCTTTGTGGAATCTCTAATTTTGCCTCATCCCCTTAGTAAAGGGGACCGACTATCGTCACCACCTCGTTGGAGTTTGCGTCACGCCTCCCTCGTTGTACAAGGCCTTGGCATCGATGTTCCTTCACCAAGTTTTCAAGACCCTCTCCAAGGTGTTCTTCCCTCTCCGCATGGGATCGAGGGAGTATGTTGACCGATATTTCCTTATGGATTCTATCGGACCGGTGGCCACCGGAGGGAGCAATCGGCCTTGTATCATGTGAGTTTTGCGTGTGTTCATCGTGTTCTTCGTGAGGTGTGTGTCCGCTACCTTCTACCTTTCCCCTCACTTTCCCATCGACTTGACCACGAGATCTGTCAAGATCAGGCCACCCACGGGGCTACCCCTTAACAGGGTTCCCATCTAGGGTTAGGCACATGCCTTAATTCATCATCATCTCTCGGGTTTCAAGGAGGGGTGGGGGCATATATATAGGCCAGCCATGAGCTAGGGGTAAAGCAGGCATAAATAGGAAATTTTGGGCGTTACATGGGCCAAGCCCAACTTGAGGCCCGCACGCCCGTGATGTTCTGTCCAGAGACTCCGGTGTGATGGACCAGAGACTCTGGTGTGGTCTAGAGAATCTGGTCGATCTCCGGTCCCCAGGCTTTGGTTCGGGGGTCGGTCCAGAGATGGGCCGGAGACACCGGTGTGACAGACTAGAGACTCCAATGTGATAGACCAATGACTTCAGTCTTCTTCCAGCATCTTACGTCTTATCTTCCAGGCCTCTTGCTTGGATGTCTTGGCTCCATGTTCATCCTTGCTGCATCCTCTTGGCGTCATGTTCATGGACCTAGTCACATCATACACATTTGGCTCAACTAGGATTCCATTCACATAATAACCAACGAAAGGCGAAGCATGGAAGGAGTTCACCTTTGGAGTGATGATTAGTGTGTCATGATGTGGACCAAAGGTGGTTTCCGTATGTTGGGCTACATCATCCCCCCCCCCCCGCTTGAAAACGAGTCGATTTTGACAATGTTCTTTCATCATGTATGGAGAGATGTGTGCCCGTGGCTTTAATCTTGGTCATGGACGGGTCACCGGTGTTAAATCCATTGTCAAATATGTTGAAGAGCTTATGGTGGATCTTGCCATCATGTTGTGGTTGGAGATCTTGTAGCATGCTTCTTGTAGGTGGTGGTCTATCTTTGGTACCTTGCAAAACCAACAACAATGAGAGAGAATTGTATGAAGGATTGTTAGTATGGGTCACACTCAAGTCTCTCTTCTCACATTTGGTGGCTTTCATCGTGGCACTCATGATTTTTCCACTCATTTTGACCTTGTGACACTCACTCTCTTGATGGTGGTTCACTCTCTCACCACTCATCTTACAAGGGTCCTTAGCTTGCTTTATCTTATGCACGGATGTCATGTTTGATGCGATAACTTGGATTTGCGTCATTGGTTGGAGAATGAATGTATTGTCATTCAACTTGAAGGAGTATTGGTTAGTACAACCATGATGTATGGCTCTCCTATCGTATTGCCATGGTCTCCCAAGAAGCATGTGACACACGGACATAGGCACGACATCACACTCAATGGTGTCTTCATATGGGACAATCTTGAAGGAGACATTGACTTTGGATGTTATCTTGAGTGATCCATTGTCATAAAGCGATTTGACATGATAGGGATGAGGGTGCTCTATGCAAGGCAACTTGAGTTTCTCACAAAGCACCGTACTTGCGAGGTTGTGGCAACTACCACCATCAATGATCACCTTTATGGACTTTCCATCAATTCCGGCACGAATTTGGAACATATTGAGGAGTTGGTCCGTTCTTGGGATGGAGTTTGTTGTCAAGACTTAGGCTATGGAAAGTGCAGGGCCCAAATCATGCTCGCAGAGAAGTGTGTCATCCTCTTCCATTGCGGCTTCCCTTGCAATTGCTCGTTGAGTGAGAGATTCATATTCCTCTTCACTCACGGAGTAGGTTGTGCCATTCTTATCCGTAAGCATAACCCTTGCACTTTGTGCACTCATATGACTTGTGACCTTTCACTCCACATTTGAAGCAACTGACTTGACTATCCGATGTCGCGTTGGAGGAGGGTGTTATCACGGTCTTTGCTTGCTTGGATGAGCTCCGTGCTTGGTTTGTTGGCGTTGCGAGAGCATTTGCATTGATGGACGTAAAGTATGACTTGGACTTCTCATATGAATTCTCCTTTTGCAAGTGCCACTTAGCTTTGGTAGCTTGATGGAGGAGCTCGATGATGTTCTTGTATGGTTGAAAGTCAACAATCTTCCTTATAGGGCAGCTCAAATCGTTGAGGAACCTTGCTATGGTTTGCTATTCGAGTTCTCTCACATCAGCTCGCATCATGGTTTTATCCATTTCCCTTGTATAACTCTTCAATTGACTTGGTACCTTGTTTCAAGTTTTGTAGCTTGTCGAAGAGATCTTGTCGATAATGCTCGGGGATGAAGCACTTGTACATCACTTCCTTCATCTCGGTCCAAGTTTCAATTGGCGGTTCCTCATTCTTCTCGCGATTCTTTTGGAAGTCTTCCCACCAACTTTTCTTCTCTTCGGAGTAGTTGTGAATTGGAATATTTTGTCAACTTTAAGCTCCCAATTGTTTAAAATTTTACCACTTGCTTTTAGGTTCGATTTTACACGGAGGGTGGGAGTATAATTTACATCAAGGACCTTAAAAGGGGGAAATTACATCGAGATCCTTACATATAGCATGAACTACCCCAAAATTAAGCAAAGAAATAAAACAGTCGGGTTCGGCTCATTATCGATAGAGCACCTGATCGAGCCAAACTCTTCATATCGCTACTTCCTATTCATTTGTTTTCAAAATATATGGCCAAATTTGGTGGCATGCAAATTCTTAGATATGGGATCATCATCAGCATAAAGTGTGATGTTGATATGGCCATGACCTTGGTCATTCGACTTGAAACTCCAAGAATGTTCATACTCATTAACAACTAATAATCTTAAATACGTTTAAATTTTACCACTTGCTTCTAGGTTCAAATTTTACACGGACGGTGGAAGTACATTTTACATCAAGGACCTAAAAAAGGTAAAATTACATCGATGTCCATACATTTTGCACGAAGCACCCTAAAATAAGCAAGGAAAACAGTTAGCTGGGAAGCTTGAGAACTCATAAAACTTGGTAATGAATCGTAAGTGTATCAAGGTCCACGCTTTGTCTGAAAACTAGGGTTGTTGTTGTGGTACTCTGAGCCATTTTTCTTTGTACTTGCTTATAGAAAAAATCTTGGCGCTTTTAGTTTCATTGTTCCTATAAGTTGGAACCTGTGGTTGCCACTATTTTTCATCTTGCCAAGATGCACAAATCTAACAAATATGGGAACATTACAATACAATACGATGTGCATATGGTTGTTTCCTTTATCGTTCGGCTTGAAACCCAAGAGTGTTCATACATCGTGGGCCATATATATTGTGAAACTATTTTTTTGTAATTTATGATGACTCGCGGTTATTAATTATTTTTCAGTGAAAATAGTAGTACACGCAAGAGGACGCCATGAAGAAGGCTTCATTTTTAGGTTTTCATTATTTTTGTTCATAGCTAGTGAGGATCAAATTATCAACATGCATATTCGTAACAAGAATTTTAATCCTATAGAAATCTCGTTGGTTTTTGAAGTATTGACCGCCTCGGTACCATAAAGACTCAAAGGATGTTTGTAACTTTTTAAGAGCATTCTATCATGTTTACTTGTAGTTCAAATTTGAAAATGATTTTTTATTCCTAAATTTTGGAAACTCCCAGTACTGGTAGCATTATTGTTCACCATGCCAAGATGCACTCATCTACCAAATATGGGAATATTACCATAAAGTATGGTGTACATATATATAAGGCCATTTAGCTTGTCTTTCGGCATGAAGCCTAAGGATATGTTCATACATGGCAGGCCATATTTTCAATTACATTGTTTTTTATATGCGAACTCCTTTGATAATAATCATTTTTCACACAAAGTAGGACAAGTCAGAGGTCACCGTGCAATGTTTTTTATTGTTTTCAAATAAAAGACAAATTTTGTACATGCAAATGCTTAGCAAGAAGTTTAATCCAACAAATTCATTGGTTTCCGATATATTGATAGTCTGGGTGTGGGTACCTTGAAAAGATACTTGTATAACTTTAAGAGCAATCTACTACTTACTCATAGTTCAAATTTTATCTAACATTGATAAATCAGCTTCAATTAGTTTAATAATGTGAAGTTCACTTGGAAACCTTGAGGACTCAAAAAAGTTCGTAATCATAAGTGAAACATGTATAAAATTTGTCTGGAAACTAGGCTTATGGAATTCCGAGGCATATTCACTGTGCTTGCTCTCAGGAAAATAAATCCTGAGAAAATAATAATCTGCTTAAAGTTTATGATCAATCGGGGTGTTTTTTTGTGTGAGGTGTAATAAGCAGACATATATCGTTAGTCCTACATTTTAAAAGAAACTCTTCGATGGACATTTGGATATGTGAATGAAACATCAAATCCTATGTACAAACAAGTTATGTTCAAAACCAAGTTTATTACGACCAAATATAGCCTTCACTAATTCAATGTGCGACAGACTTTTATGTTGGTACCTTTGTGTAAACATTGACGTTTCATATGAAATAAGTCTCTTACATACTAGCTACATGCATCCAAAAAGTATTGCGGGTGATAAATATCGTTAGTATCTAGTTTTTAGCATCATTCAAATCTTTGTGTGTGAATGGGAGCAATGGCATTAGGGGACCACTTGTCAGTCTTGCTACCCATGAGGTTAAATTGGTCATTACAGGACTAACTAGCCAAATTTATGCATATTACGCTAAAAAAACTGTTAAAATGTGCAAAAATGATGTCCACCAAGTGCTTTGTGCAAAAGTGCGATGAAAAGATGGTGGATTGTGCAATTTCCTCTATCTAAAAAAATGGTTTATACTACTTCCTCCGTCCCAAAATATAAGGCGTCTAAGGATTGGTCAAAAGTCAAACCTTACTAATTTTAACCAAATATTTAGAAAAAAATATCTACATCTAAAATATTGAATGGACATATTAAGAAAATATACTTTATGGTGAATCTATTGATATTTTAGTATTATAAATTATATATATTTTGTGTATAATCATGGTCAAACTTAAAAAATGTTGACTTTTGACTAATCCTCAGGCGCCATATGTTTTGGGATGGAGGGTAATACAAAGTATTGTACTGTACTTACTACTAGCAAAATAGGTACTAGATGGAAGTTTGAAACCTAAAGGGTACCCATTATTTTAGTTGGTTCAAAGAAATGAACTAGTTTGTCAAAAAGTGATGATATGTGAAATGTAGTTTTTTAGTACGGTACTACTAAAGCTGATAGAGGGTTACCCACTCCCATTCTCTAATAAATCCTCCCCACCATTCCCTCTCTCGTTATCACATTCCTGCACTCACCTCATGACTCTCAGTCGTTAACCTAGTCGTTGCCTCGATGAAACTAATGCCAAAACCTTTGTCTATGGTTGAGCTGGGGTCCTCATCAAGCTCTGATTCAGAGCTTCATGTGGCTTGTTCGATTCCGACGGCCTCAGCACCCTCTCTGAAGCGTCCTTCACCTTTCGCGTGTGTGCGGGTCGTGCCCAAGGTGAGGCGTCCATCGCCCTTAGGGTTTCGGCAGATCGTTCCAAGCCTCCACCACCACGTGCATTAGGAACAAGTGCTTGTGCGGCGGCGGACATGTCCTTTTTGTCTACAGGTTGGACTCTCATTCCCAGTGTGCCAAATTTCAGAGTGCACACGGTGAAACCCCTATCGGTGGCGCCCCCTTCATCAGCGATTGTCTGTGCTTCTTCGGTGTATGTGGCTGGTTCTTCGTCACTGGCGCCCTGTTCATCTGCTCAACCCATTGACCCCTGTGCAAGTTCGCGCCCCCAACTACAACGAGGTTAGATCTGGAGGATTGGGGCTTTAACCCAAATCCAACGTGCATCTAGTCAGATTTTTGCAATATGTACTGCAGGTCCTTTGTTGAACTGCTTAGTTGTATGTCATATTCTTGATAATTGTCTTTTGTTCTGTTTTTTAAACTCCCTCCATCCAAAAATAACCGACTTGACTCTTCCTAGATTTGAATGTATCTATATTTGTCTATTCTGTTGTTCTGCTTAGTTATGGAATATTCTTGATGACGATGATGCAGGGTTCTGTTTTGGTACTTAGATGATGCATTGTGTTGTTTAGGAATTTTCCATGACGCGTTGTGTTGTTTTCGTATTTTTTTGTTTGATGCATTGTGTCCTGTCTCCTCACTGTGTTGTTTCGTCCATTTTGATCTGCGTTCTGCTGTTTAGGATTAAATGATATTACTCTATTTGTTCAGATTATTTCAATGACCCATCAGTTTAGGAATTTTTAATTGTGCAGACACTGTTTATTAAATTTAATTACATAATACCTTTTGTTGTTTTGGTATTTTTGATGATGCACTGCATATATGCTGTTTTGTCTATCTAGATAATGCATTGTGCTGTTTTGGCCATTCAGATTATGCATTGTGATGTTTTTTTGCAGGGGATATGCATTGTGCTATTTAATCAATCTAATTAAATGTTATGCCTTCTAGTAGATGTTCAGATAATTTTGAGGACCCATCGGGTTAGGTCATTCTGATGATGTATTGTGTTGTGTAGGCAATTTAATTTTCCTGATACCTTGTGTTGTTTAGGTAATTTTGATGGTGCAATGACTCATTGTGATCTTTAGTCAATTTATACAATGCATTGTGCTGTTTTGGTAATTCCAAAGGACTGACGCAATGGTAATTTTCATGTAGGACGACCCAGTTGTAATGCCGAACTTAGACTACATTCTTGACCGGACTGCTCCAGCTCCAGGTGGCTATGAAGATACTCTCTCCATCATACCAAGGGAGTTGAAGCTACCGGGCATGAGAGTGGAGGCCTTGGCAAGGGAAAGTGCTGCCAGGTCGGTCGCTAGTTCTGCCAAACCGAGAAGACGCCCTAGGTCGGTTGGACACCATGCCACAACGGATCATCCTAGGATCTTCTACGTCCAGTTAGTCTAGCATGACTTGTATATGCTTATCATCTCAACTTACTTCAAGCCATACTTGAAGGGACGCCCCTACCCACAACTAGTGGTGGTCCAAGCATGCGAGTAATGCGAGTGGGTTGTCCATGCCAACCGCAACAAAGACCAGATCATCCTGGACAAAGAGGGGGCTACGTTTGCTGCTTTCCATGGGTTGAAGAAGGGTGACTGCCTTATGTTAAAGGTCACCACAGATGAGTTCAAGATGAAAATCTACGACCGCATCACCTCCTGCCGGAAGGTGTTCGTCTGTGGTGAGCACGCACATCTTGTTTAAGTGCTAATTTGGATCGAAGGATTTTCAAAGGAATTTTGGAGGAATTCGACCCATAGTATTTTTTTCATAAGGAAGCCCTTTGGATGAAAGGAATCATACCTCCAAAATTCATATAGATTGCATTTGTACACCCCAATCCCATAGGAATTTCAATATCCACTTTTTTACACTCATTCGCGTAGGATTGAGGTAGTTTTCCTCCGTGTTTACTGTGTTTCATTGAAAACACTTTAACCCAGCAGATTTGTACCTCCAACCCTATTATCCTGTGTTTTGAATTCTATGATCCAAATAAATCTATTTCCTCTGTTTTGCAATCCATTGTTTTGTGCCTTTGACCGAGTCAAATTCTTGTGTTTTTAAATCCTGTTTACCAAAGAAGCCCAAAGTTATCTTTAAGTTTGCCGTTCGATCTTTTGGCGACCGTTGTGATGCTTATGCGTCAATCCTAAGTATATTCAATGTGACTACTACTACTAATAATACTACTACTACCATTCCCCCCTCCGATTCATTGCTAGATACGTCCAATTCAGCGACGAGTAAATATAGATGGGAGGGAGTACTACTACTACGAGCAAGCACAGCGTGAACCGTTCCTATTATGGCTAAGAAATGTATGTAATAGACTTATTTTTCCCAATCTACTTGAAATTTACTAGTCTGGCTAGTTAAAACCAATCCTAAAGATGGGACCCACTCAGTACAGCATAAGCCAGTTGATTGCACCAGTATGTATCTAGCCAAATTTCTCCATAAACTTTGGGTGGGTTGAGCAAGCGCAACATATGAGAATTGCGGTGGCTAAGTGAATCTTTTTGTTTCTTAGCTCGAGTCTAAACGGTGGAGTACCTGTGTCTAACCAAAAAATTCTTAGGCACATGTCTAGTACTAGTCCAGCGTCAAGGAAACATCAGGCAGGAAAGTCCCACTATCAGCATCATATTATCCTGACGCTGATGGCAGAAAAGTAGGCAGAAAAGGTACTACCTTTTTCTGGGCTTGTGGGTCCTACTGAGGTGGCTAACAAGTGCAGCCATTTTTGCTCTGCTAGCTCCGTTGTTGAGTTGGCAAGCTTTATTGCTAGACAATGTCTAAACGGTGAGCGCGTGTAGTGTATTGGAAATGGGGGGCTGAGCTTCAGTGACTTTGTGAAGCTAAGTCACTGAGACTAAGTTACCAATCTCTGCCCTTCCTTTCTGATTCAGTGAACTAGATTGATCCAGATTCACACTCAAAAATTTCAAACATTTTAGAAAAAAATGAAAAAAATCCAGTGAATCATAATGGTTAAGTTCTATAATCGAGAAAGTTTCAATCCAGTCGGATTAGTGGTGTGCGATTAAATAGCCTTTTATGTTTGAAAAGTAAAAAAGCTATTTAATCACAAACCAGTAATGCAAATGGATTGCAACTTTCTCAGATTATAGAACAAGACATTTATGATTCGCTGGAATTTTTCAATTTTTTCTAAAATGTTTGAACTTTTATGTGTAAATATGGGTCAATCTGGTGCATTGGATCAGAATTCAAGGGCTGAGATTGGTGACTTAGCCTCGGTGACTTAGCTTCACAAAGTCACTGAAGCTTAATCTAGAATAGGGTGGCTAAGAAAACTTTTCATCTCATGTGCAGTTTGTGCAAAATGTGGTGGCTAATAAAACTTTTCAGCTCTTAGACCTATGTCTAAATAGTGGAGGAGGTGTTTCTAAGAGAAAGATTTTTTGCCTTGAGTCTAGTATAGGACCCAGGTACTAGTGGATTAAAAAATTATTTCAATTCTTTGGGCTCCTTCCATTGGACAGAGGTGTAGCAGTTTGGTGGGAGAAAGGAAAAAAAATCTGGAGCAGAGGACCTACACAAGGGTCCTAAACGGTGGAGCAACTTTGGTTTTGTTAGACTCAACTCTAGTTATATTCTTAGCTCACATCTAAGCTTTAGCACGCTGCACATGCCCCACCTATGTCTAAACAGTAGAGAAGATGGGTCTAAGGAAAATATTCTTGGACTTTTGTCTATTACAAGACCAAGAGGCTAGTTGATTAAAATATTTGGCATAATACTTTGAGGCATTTTCATTGGCTAGAGCACTAGTAGTTTGGAGAGAAAAGTGAAAAAAGCTGCTACATGGGACCCACGCAAGAGACCTAAACGGTGGAGACGTTTTGATTTTGCTAGACTCACGTCTAAGTTATTTTCTTAGATCATGCCCAAGCCTTAGCACACTGCACAATATTTATAGCTAGTAAACTCGATCGCTTGATGGACCAACGAGATTGCTCGAAGGCTAGCGACGAGACCCAGTACTTTTTGTTTGAACAAGCGAGACCCAGTACTTGATGTTTTGCTTCCACTATTCACTCTCCTCTCTCCTCCTACTAGTACTACCTCGCTCCGCCTTCGCAGAAACCATTTTATTCCACTACTCCTCCCTTTATTCTCTACTTCTTCATCCAGCGATGTCACAAAATATACTGTCTCATCAGAAGAATAGCAAGATGGTGGTGGTTAGAGCCGTGGAGAAATCCCGCCGGGAGGGTGACCTGCAGGCTCAGACCGAGAAAGGAGACCAGCCATGGGGCGAGGGCTCTTCTTCACGCATGTATCCAAAGAGCGGCTATCATGGGACCAAGAGTCCCGGTAGGTTTGAACTTCCGTTGATTCCTGGGCTGTCTACTCCTACTATTGAACCGTCTATGTACATCTTCCACGGCAGGCAGCTCGAGCGTCGAATTTTCCACCCCATGGGTCGATAGCACAACGGATATCTCTGCCGCGTACGATGCCCTCATGCCCGCTCTCGGTCGAAGAAGAGAGGTACTATAGTAACTATACATCTATTGACATTTTTTGTTCTTCTCTGCATGCACTCCATGCTTTCTTACTGATGATGCATTTTCCATGCACGAAGTCAGGGGGAGAATCTTGGCCAAAGGAGATGAAATCTACATCCATAACATCAACATTCTTTAGAAAAACTTCGAGCTCAACCTAGAGTGTGATCGCCTCCGAGCCGATTTGGCTTTTCAAATGAAGCTCGCACGATCTTATGAGCGTGACTCCTCCACACTTCGGCTGAGTGTGAAAATTTGAAGAAAGAAGTCACGGTGCTCCGCAGCCAGCAGCTACCATTGCGGAGATCATCTAGGAGATGAAAATTTGAAGAAAGAAGTCACGGTGCTCCCTTTTCTTTCTTTTGGGTGCATGGATCGTTTTTTCTCATCCGTCTACGCATAATTATATTGCACTCTTTAGCATTCGAATGCGCTCTATGGAGCTTTCCTAACCATATACTTGTCGTATAGTAGTCACTATTTAGTGTACATATTACATTCAAATTTAGTCAAATATGTCACATCCTTTTTAATTAGGTTGGAGGGCATTTTTAGAAATATTATGCTAGAGTTAGAGTATGTCTGATAAATCAAAAATAATTAAATCTTCAATGAGTGATCTTTAAATTTGGTCATACTTTCTACTTTGTCAGATGTGTAGGGATTTGGATCCAGTGTCTAGAAAAGAAAATGCATCGGCAGCGTCGGGGACACCTAGCTATTGTCTAGACTCTGGAGTACTTTGGGTCACAAGCACAACTACCCCTATAGTCTACCCACGGACAACCAATGATTCCTTGCATAGGCATTCCCAACAGAGCCTTCACAGGGAAGGTATCCGCTTTGACCCGCTGATTTCGGATTGGATGGTGAAGATTGCTAGACGCTGAACTCTGTCTCCCTGGATGATGTTTCTACTACTACTACTACGTAAAAATACACTTATGTGTGAGATGCTTTGATTAGCGAGGTTCATTAGCGTACGGGGGCCTCGACCGCACAAAAAAAGGTTTGCCACTCAATCAATTGTGCTCAAATCTACCATTAAATGTGAGCATTTTACCAGCTCGACTGCCTCTATGCACTAACCATCCATGCATCTAATCACTCGCTGTATAATTTAAAGTGTTCCATTCTTCGTATCTGGCAAATGATTCTTCAAACTGACAATAAATACAGATTAGTGGAAGTACTTAATCACTAACATGTAACTAATTTCGTGCGTTATTTTATAGTAAAAAATACTTCAGTACAAAAATGTAAAACTCTGACGGTAGGAAAGAAGTGGTTTCATTTATGGAGTGCAGCGAATATCATTATTTATCTTGACAACATTGCAAATTTATAATATTGCCGTACTCCCTCAATGCTAAACTTAGATTTGTCTAGATTCGTGAGTATATAGATCGAGTATATAGATCATATTCATGAGTATCTAGACATATTTTAGTGATACATATGAATCTAGTTAAATTCCAAGTCACTTATTTCCAAACTACTAGCAATAGTTTTATCACAAGTCTCCTAAGACAAGAGGTCAATTGTGTTTGTGAGTGTCCACAAGAATGTAGTACATTTATTGAATTAAAAATTTGCGCCTAGCCACCACAAATGAATCTAGCATGCTCCCTCCTTGACACTTCTAATTACAAATTAGATGGTCACTAATGTTTATATATATCAGGTCATTGCATATGGTTATTATGTTGGAATTCGTTTCTTGTGCTATATATTCTTGGTGATAAAAACATTATTTTTTGTCATGTAATGGAAACATTTCCCCTGATGGTGAAAACATTGTTTCGTTTTATGGAATGCTCTGTAAAATGGTAAAAAATAATTATTAACAATGAAAATATTTTTAGATACTAAAAAAAAGTCACAAATCTTTTTTGAACGTTTCATGCATCATTGGAAATGATGGTAGTTTAATGTAACATTTAGAAAGTAGGGAAAAACGACGAAATTTACAAGTAAGATTGAGTGTAGACTCGAATCGTTGTTCATGGAGAGGTATATGTACATTGTCTGCCTGGACGTCAAATGTGAACAATGCAAAACCAAAATTGTGCATGTCGACAGTCATGCAAAACCATCCATAGTACTGTATCCATTAAAAAAATACACGATATCTTGGTAAGCTAGAAACATGTTAGGGAGTACTTCTAAAATACCCAATAGATGTTTAGTTCTAATAAGTTGACCAAGTATTGCACCAAAGTTCTAAACTATGCAGGATGTTATTATGCTTTAATAAGGTAAGTTATTGGAGTGCATGCAATAAAATAGTCATGCTAAGCACGTATAGTTTACTAGTCACGTAAGTATAGTACCTTTTTTGAGCTACATGCATTCACTCTTGAACACCATAAGTAAAAGTTTGAACTCATGGAGCGCCAAAATGACATCGTGCCAGCTAGCCTGATTAATGGTCTGCTACTACAGTAACCTACACATCTACCCCTATAGTCTACTCTGGGACACCCAGCGATTACTTGCATAGGCATCCATGCCAGAGCCTTAGAAGGGAAGGTATCCCCTATGGCCCGTTGATTTAGGATGGATGGACAAGATTGCTAGACGGCCAAAATCACGTGGTCCCCACTCCCTTACGCCCCTCCATTTCGAACATTGCGAAATTTCTAGCGCCCCTCCATTTCAAACGATACCAAAATCACGTGCTCCCCACTCCCTCACGCCCCTCCATTTCAAACACTTCAAAATTTCTGGCGCCCCTCCGTTTCAAACGATACCAAAATCACGTGGTCCCCACTCCCTCGTGCCCCTCCGTTTCAAACACTGGGAAATTTCTGGCACCCCTTCGTTTCAAACGATACCAAAATCACGTGGTCCCCACTCCCTCGCGCCCCTCCATTTCAAGCACTGCGAAATTTCTCGCGCTCGGAACCTCCCGCAACACTTCTCCGCGGCTTGCTTTGCCCGCCGGAACTCGACACCATGCACTCCTCAGCCCACGGTATACCGAAGCTGCATCAGATGTGGTCTCATCCAAAGCATCATTGCCGCTTCACCGACATCCACCGCACCCGACCTTGGTCACCGAGTCCGTCGTCGTCCACTGCACCTGATTTCCTTTTCCCACTTTCCCCTCCACGGCGCCGAATCTATCAACTACTGCCCAAGATCTGCATCAACGTTGGTGGCATCCTCCCCACCCGTACCTTACCTAGACCGCCGTGCAGTGCACCGATTCAACCTCATCCACCGCGGTGAAGCCGGGATCGAGCGCCCAAGTTCTGCTTCCCCAACGCAAATAGCCGACAAAACTGAAGCACCCTGGGAGACAAGGATGTCACCCGCGCCGGTACGGATGATGATTAGAAGCCTATCCGACCATGGTAACCAAATCACCAACTCTTTTTTTGTTTTGTCAGTAGTACAACAGGTTCAAGCCTGTCCTAGTGAACTGCATTTTTCTAATGGTTCTATACACCCAGTCAAAGCGCATGCCTATTCTTCGTGCTAGATACTACGGAGTAGGTCACTAGACATGTTGGTTTGCATTCACTGCTATACAAATTTTGAAGTCATGCACATGTTCTTCGCTACTCCGAACAACAGTAATTGCCTGCTATCGTTTATTTCTTGCAAAATGTAAAATCTGTGGAAAATATTAGTTTGGATTCCCAGCTCCACAATTACTAAATCTATCTGGTTCGTCATGAGATAAGTTCCTATTATTGTTTCCTCCTTGTCATTGTTATGCTGTCCGGTAGTACCCGTTTTGACTCTTACTAATTCGATTATAATTTTGTTGTTGCCATCTAGTTCTTCAAAAGCTGCAACACTAACTATTTTCTTTTTCTTGCATAGAGCCTAGAATGCAACAATGAACATGATGGTTTGCATATCCTCTTACAGGTTCACAAGCAACGCCATTATTTCCTTATCTGGTGCTGGTTCGTCCTAATCAATGGCATAATTGTCCTCTACTATGTAGTTCACTCGTGGTTTGCATTCTTGCTCTAGACGTTCTCTTATGATGCCATTATAATTTCTATCTAGTTGATTCTTAGCTATGACAGTAACTACATGTCATTGTGTAGCTCACCGCAAATTCTGAGTCACCCAACGACTATGCACTCCAGGAGATGCCACTACTTCCATATATATTTGCTGAAATGACCTCGCTTGTTTATATTTGCTGAAATTCTAAGAAACACTTTGTTTTATTGCTCATTTCATTCTAGGCACACTTGTCTAATGCTTGTTTGTCCTACTCTACAGGTTCACGAGCGACGCCATTATATCTTGCATCTGGTTCTGGGTCTAGTTCGTCCTAAGTCACGACATAACTATCCTCTATAATATATAGTTCATTCGTGGTTTGCATTCCTGCTCTACAAGTTCTCGTATGATGTGGTTATAATTTCTATCTGGTTCATTTTTCGCTATGACAGTAACTGCATGCCATTTTGTGTCTCAGCGCAAATTCCGAGTCACCCGACGTCTCTTGCAATTTAGGGTATAGAATTGCTTCCATATATATTTGAAATTCTAAGACACACACACATTTTTTGATTGCTCGTTTCACGGTAGGCACAGTTGTTTAATGCATGCTTGCTTGTCCTGTTTGTTTGACGTGTTGGTCAATAATTGAACCATTGACTAGTTGTAAACTCCAGATCATAACTCATGTCATATCAGTCAAATGAGTAGTTTGTCTTGTTTGATGTATTAACTTGTTATTACTTAGTTTCAGGGTGCAATTATTGCTATCGCCGCCAAAGAGGGGGCTACAAGATCATGTCTCCTCCAATGTAGCTGTCACACTCAAAGGAATATACAGGTGATCAATTGAGGACTTTGCTATCAACTTGATTGTCAACTGAAATGCTGATTTTTCTTTCCCTTGATTTGATAATATGTAATAATTTTAAGAAGTTTGTAGCTGATGTAATATCTAGATATCTCGTGTAGGACATGTATGCATTTAGATGATGCCGTCCACATATGCGGTAGTCATTACAGTAACTACGCCAGGCAAGTCGATTAGGGAACAGTACCGTGCTTTGTTATTGGCCCGTCGTGTATTCGGCCGATAATGAACAGTAAAAAATGCTGGATTATATAAACGTTTTATGATATTGGCATGCGCTTCAGAAAAGGCTGAAACTATATAAAGGCCGTAAACGTAATGGGCCGACCTACAAGTTGTCACTGGATGTAACAGTAACAGGCTGTAATGTTAACATGCCGTAAGAGTAATAGTTCATCATTGTAACATTCCATAACAGTAACAGGCCTTAACAGTAGCAGGCCGTAATAGAAACAACCCATCATAGTAACAGGCAAGAAACCGTGAAATACTAGAACAGTAACAGGCCAAAACAGTAGCCGGCCGTAGTAAAGGGCTGCAACAGTGAAAGGCCAAAATAGTGACAAGCAAGAACAATAACTGCGTGAGAAATTTCTAGGAAAGGGCAGTAACAGGCTAACACATTTACCAGAATAGAACAGTAAAGGGCCCCTTGTGGGACTGAACAGGTAAAGCTCGGAACAGTGAAAGGCCAGGACAGTAACAGGACTGAACAGTAACAGGCCATCTCAGACAAGGGCCGTCAGTAGGCCGCCGACGATGGGCTGCGATAAACAGTGATGGGACACCCGCATGCCTTAAATGTACATGAGCGACTTGGTGCAGGCTGCTAATGGTCCACAGAGTGTTGGACCATCATGGGCCTTGTTTAGGCTGAAACAGTATTGGGCCTGAAAGTTCGCGGGCCGCTGCCGGCTACAACTTTGGGTCGATTTCAAACAGTGTAGGACAAAATAGTAACGGGCCATCTTCTTATTGGGTTACCCTAATGGGCCGGCCTAGTTAGAATTTAGCAGGCCTTGGCTGGGCCTGGCTTCTACCACGGTTTCTATGGACGTTAATAGCGGCAGCTGGCCGCTAACGGCGTCTGCCACGTGGTAGTGTGCATGACATCAGCAGTTAACATGGCTGGCGAACAGATCTATGACGGAACAAGTTTTCGTGGCTGAAGGTTGCAATCCGCCACAGTCTGGAAAAAAACCATGGTAGATTCTTTTGTGACGGGCCTTTTACCACGATGGCCATCTATCATAGAAGACTTTTTAGCCACGAAAAACGGGCCTTCAACCACGAAAATCGTCTGTTGTAAAAGCCAACTTTTCTTGTAGTGACCCCTGACTTTGTGGCTGGCCTATACATAGTCACCCAAATCTATTGTAAACCGTAGGCATGATATTTGGAATTAGTGGAAACCCCTTGTGGATCTATCTAATTCTCGCCTCATGCTCCTTGACCAAGGAGCACGAAATATCCCAAACCTCGTTGGAATTTGCATCGTGCCTCCGTGTTGTACAAGGCCTAGGCATCGGATTCCCTTTGCCTAGACATCAAGATCTCATCGAGTCTCCCTACTCATCGTGCCGGTTCGAGAGAGAGAGAGAGAGATCTCCGCTCGATGCCGATCCTAGGGATTGCGCCGGACCGGTCACCACCGCCATGAGCTATTGGTGTGTATGGTAGTTTTGCGTGTGTGTGTTCATCGCGTTCTTCGTGCGTGAGTTCATCGTGTTCATCCTCCCCTCCCCTCCCCGCACTCCATCCTCAATTTGAAAGGGATTCGTGAAAGATCGGGCCACCCTAGAGGTTTGCCCTCAATAGGAGGCCTCATGGTCACTTTGGTCGTGACATGACATTAGACATGCTCTCCACTCATTACTATTGGCCCAAGATGAAGCGCGACGTGGAATGCTACGTCCAACGATGCACGACATGTGTTCAAGATAAGTCACAAGATAACCCTTATGGTCTTTATATGGCCTTGCCTATTCCTTATGCACCTTGGTCCAACATTAGCATGGATTTTGTGTTAGGATTGCCTAGGTCTAAGCGTGGACATGATTCTATATTTGTTGTCGTGGATCGCTTTTCCAAAATGGCACACTCCATACTATGCCATAAGAACGACGATGCTTCACATGGTGCAAATTTGCTTTTCAGGGACATTATCCGTCTTCACGGTGTGCTAAGAACAATCGTCTCCAACCGCGACATCAAATTCATGAGCTAATTATGGAAGACCCTCACGGCCAAGCTCGGCGTCAAGCTCCTATTTTCATCCACATCGCATCCTCAAACCGATGGCTAAAGCGAAGTTGTCAAACAAAGCCTCGAGACTCTCCTTCGTGTGTTGATCAAGAAAAACCTCTAGGATTGGGAGGAATGCATTCCCCACACCGAGTTCGCCTACAATCATGCCAAGCACTCAACAACCAAGATGAGTCCCTTCATGATCATCTATGGTTTCGAGCCCCTCACCGCACTCAACATCCTACCACTACCTCTTCATGAACGCACCAACATGGACATTGACAAGCATGCCCAAGCTATGAAGAAGCTTCATGAAGAAACAAGAGCTACTAGTGAACAATAAGTCCTTTGCCAAGCTTCAAGGTTAAACAAGGACAAGAAGGAGATGATCTTTGAAGAAGGTGATCTTGTGTGGATACACTTGAGCAAGGACTGTTTCCCAAAGAACGTGATTCCAAGCTTAAACCAAGAGGAGATGGTCCGTTCAAGGTCCTCCAGCGAATCAACAACAACACCTACATCATTGACATCCCGACCTCCAAGTACCTTGCGAGCAATGCATTCACCTTCAAGGACCTTTCACCATACCATGGAGATGAACAAGGTGACAACCATGAAGAGTCGAGGACGACTCTTTCCCAATGGGGGGAGCGGATGCAGACCGTCCTACGGACGCCTCTACATCTATAGCACTAAGTCCCGCAAGTGGACCGATGACTTGCGCTCGAGCCAAACTCCTCCAAGCTCAGGTGAACTCACTCTTTTACTCATGTGACTTTGGTACACCATTGGATGGCTTTCTACTTAATGCATCGACACTATGCGTCATAAGGTATGAAGACACGAGCTAGAGTAGCGATGCAGCAGCCAATAGCTACCAGGAGCCAGCGGTACTACCGGCCTTCAAAAGCGGTACTACCTCCCAAGCGGTACTACCGCCCGGAGCAAGCGGTACTACTGCCCCGGACAGAGAGTTTACGCCAACAGTCGCAGACCTCTCCGGTACCTAGATAACAGCACTACCGCATCGCCTGGTACTACCGCATTCGTCGAGCACTACTACCCCCGGCCCTGACAACCACGCCGTAGCCTCTGTCCACTTCGGTACTTGCGATCGATACTATCGCACCTAACCGGTACTATCGGTCATCAGACCGGTACTACCGGTTGCCCCAGGACCTGCGCGTCCCAGCTCGGGCCTTTGGCCTTGTAACGCACCCTAATGATATTTTAGTGCCTAAAGTACCCCTGAACTTGTGGCTGGCCTATATATAGTCCCCCACCTCTATTGTAAACTCGAGGCATGATATTTGGAATTAGTGGACACCCTTGTGGATCTATCTAATTCTTGCCTCATGCTCCTTGACTAAGGAGCACCCAAATATCATAACCTCGTTGGAGTTTGCATCATGCCTCCCTCATTGTACAAGGCCCAGGCATCAGATTCCCTTTTCCTAGACGCCAAGATCTCACCAAGTCTCCCTACTCGCCGTGCCAGTTCGAGAGAGAGTCCCCCGCCTGACGTCGATCCTAGGGATTGCACCGAACTGGTCACCTCCGGTGTGAGCTATTGGTGTGTATCATGGTTTTGCGTGAGTGTGTTCATCATGTCCTTCATGCGTGAGTTCGTTGTGTTCATCCTCCTCTCCTTCCCCCGCACTCCACCTTCAATTTGAAAGGGATTCGTCAAAGATCGGGCAACCCTAGAGGTTTGCCCTCAACATTATACCTTATGGTGATGTCGTACTTGCAACCATTGGCGGAGAGATGGTTCGAGTTCCGTGGTGTCGATGTCGAGCACGAGTCTTTGTTGATGTTGTGGAAGCTTTGTTAGTTGAAATACAAGCACACGAAACACAAACGTCAAAAGGAAATTAGTCAAAAAAGGAAAAGGGGTCAAAATTTCAAGGCTAGAGACTCCGGTGTGGGTAGGCCATAAACTCCGATGTAGGCCAGAGACTCTGATGTCGGTATACCGAAAACTCCGGTGTAGGCCGAACACTGGTAAGTTGCAAACGTATCTATAATTTTTGATGTTCCATGCTTGTTTTATATCTACTTTCTTATGTTTTGTCCACACTTTGGAGTATTTTTATACATTTTCTGGAACTAACCTATTAACAAGATGCCACAGTGCCAGTTGCCTATTTCCTGCTGTTTATGGTTTCAGAAAAGCTAGTAAGGAAATATTCTCGGAATTGGACCGGACAAAATCCCAAGTCAATATTTCACCAGAAGGAATATGGAGTTCGGAGGGGAGACGAAGAGGGGAACCAGGGTGGCCACACCTGGTGGTGGCATGGCCAGCCCTAGCCGCGCCACCAGAGGGTGTGGTCCCCCTGGTACACCACCGACCTTGCCCCTTCGCCTATATATTGCCTCCGGGACGAAAACCCTAAGGACCCGATCAAAATTCCACGAAAGAGTTTGTAGCCACCGTCATCACCATCCCTAGATTGGGAGGGATCTGAAGCTCTTCTCGGCACCCTGCCGATGGGGAGAGATCACCATGGAGGCCTTCTTCATCACCATGACTGCCTCCGGTGTGATGCGTGAGTAGTTCATCCCTGGACTACGGGTCCATGTAGTAGCTAGATGGTTGGTTCTTCTCCTTTGTGATACCATGTCTAGATCTTGTGAGCTCCGTTCATGATCAAGATCATCTGTTTCTAATCCTACATGTTGTGTTTGCGGGGATCCAATGTGTTGAGGGCAAACCTCTAGGGTGGCCCGATCTTTCACGATTCCCTTTCAAATCGAGGGTGGAGTGCGGGGGAAGGAGGGAAGGATGAACACGACGAACACACGCACGAAGAACGCGATGAACACACACACGCAAAACCAAGATAAACACCAATATCTCACGCCAGCGGTGACCGGTCCGGCGCAATCCCTAGGATCGGCGTCGGGCGGAGGAATCTCTCTCGAACCGGCACGGCGAGATGGGAGACTCGGTGAGATCTTGATGTCTAGGCAAAGGGACACCGATGCCTAGGCCTTGTACAACGCGGAGGCACGATGCAAACTCCAACGAGGTTTGGGAATATTGGTGCTCCTTAGTCAAGGAGCATGAGGCAAGAATTAGATAGATCCACAAAGGGGTTTCCATTAATTCCAATATCAATCCTAGGGTTTACAATGGAGGTGGGGGATATATATATATAGGCCAACCACAAGTTCAAGGGTAATTCAGGCATTAAAGTAGAGTTCTAGGCGAAGTAGAGGGGTACGTGGGCCATAGGGCCCAGCTTGGCTCGCAGGCTCATCTTCAGGCCGGACAGTCCGGGTCGGCACGACCGGACAGTCCGGGGTGGCCCGACACTCCGGGCTGTGTCCAGGTAGTGTCCAAACTGGCACACAGAATGTCAACGCCAGGTTCGGGCTGGGGCAGGCCGGACACTCCGGCTGGATCCGGGCGGACACTCTGGCTGAGGCAGCTTCAGCTCAGGTGTAGCTTCAGGGCTCGTGGGTCGACACGGCCGGGATTCGTACCTGATGATACACAGAGTAGAGGTATGAAGTAGCACGCCATCCAAGGAGGTATCAAATTGGCACGAGCAGAGGAGTGAGTTCACCTTAGCTTGTAGGAGTTTGGCTCGGGAACGAGTCATGGGTCCACTTGGGGGACATGTTGTTGTAGATGTAGAAACGTCCATTGGATGGGCTGCATCAGCTCCATCCCTTGGGAAAGAGTCGTCCTCGACTCTTCATGGATATCATCTTGAACATCTCCATGGTAGGGTGAGAGATCCTTGACATTGAATGTATTGCTTGCAAGGTACTTGGAGGTCGGTATGTCGATGATGTAGGCGTTGTTGTTGATTCTTTTGAGGACCTTGAAGGGACCATCTCCTCTTGGTTTGAGCTTGGAGTCATGTTCCTTGGGGAAGCGGTCCTTGCTTAGGTGTATCCACACAAGGTCACCTTCTTCAAATATCATCTCCTTCTTGTCCTTGTTTAACCTTGAAGCTTGGCGAAGGACTTGTTGTTCGATAGTAGCTCTTGTTTCTTCATGGAGCTTCTTCATATCTTGTGCGCGCTTCTCGACGTCCATGTTCGTGCGCTCATGGAGAGGTAGTGGTAGGATGTCGAGCGCGGTGAGGGGCTCGAAACCATAGACGATCATGAATGGACTCATCTTGGTTGTTGAGTGCTTGGATCGATTATAGGCGAACTCGACGTGTGGAATGCATTCCTCCCAATCCTTTAGGTTTTTATTGATCAACACACGAAGGAGAGTTCCGAGGCTTTGGTTGACAACTTCGGTTTGGCCATCAGTTTGAGGATGTGATGCGGATGAGAAGAGGAGCTTGACGCCGAGCTTGGCCATGAGGTCTTCCACAGGTAGCTCATGAATTTGACGTCGCGGTCGGAGACAATTGTCCTTGGTACACCGTGAAGACGGACGATTTCCCTAAAAAACAGATTTGCAACATGTGAAGCGTCGTCTGTCTTATGGCACGGTATGAAGTGTGCCATTTTGGAAAAACGATCCACAACAACAAATATAGAATCATGACCATGCTTAGATCTAGGCAATCCTAACACGAAATCCATGCTAATGTCAGACCAAGGTGTATGGGGAATAGGCAATGGCATATAAAGACCATAGGGATTAGCTTGCGACTTAGCTTGAACACATGTCATGCGTCTTTGAACGTAGCACTGCACTTCACGCTTCATCTTGGGCCAAAAGTAGTGATTGGAGAGCATGTCCAATGTCTTGTCGCGACCAAAGTGACCCATAGGGCCTCCACCATGAGATTCTTTGGAGACGAGTTGGTTGATTTGACGTTCGATCTCCTTCGTCTCCTCCGGGTTCGTGCGGTAAGCGGCGCGGTTGGAAAGTGGTGCACCGGGGATGAGGTCAATTCGATGTTCGATGCTGCAAAGAGGAGATAGTCCATGTGGAATATCTTCAGGGAACACATCCTTGAATTCCTGCAAAACATTCATCAAAGATGGAGGAACATTGGTTAATTCATTAGTTCCTTGCGCTAGTCCCTTGCAAAGGAGGACATAATACAAGATGGATGGGTTGTTCCGAACATCTCTCATCTCACTTTTGGTGGCAAGGAGAACACTCTTAGTTTTTCCACTCGAATTTGGCTTATGGCTCTCACTCACTATGAGGTGGTTCTCTCTCTCACCGCTCTTCTCACAAGTCGGTGTTGTGCTTTGCGCCCTCGCTAAAGCCTTTGCATTGTCCGCAATTATTTGGGTAGGAGTCATTGGTTGCAAAACACATGTTTTGTTGAGCCATTTGAAGGTGTATATATTGGTGTGACCATCATGTTGAGCAGCGTTGTCAAATTGCCACGGTCGACCAAGAAGCATGTGGCAAACTGTCGTAGGAACCACATCACACTCCACCGTATCTTTGTAAGGACCAATGGCGAAGGAGACCGATATGGTATGCTTGATCTTCACGGACCCTTGGTCACTTAGCCATTGCACATGGTAGGGGTGCTTGTGTAGATGGAGGGTGAGGTTGAGCTTCTCACACAACTCGGTGCTAGCAAGGTTGTGACAACTCCCTCCGTCAATGATCACCTTGATAGATTTTTCGTTGATGCCGGCTCGTGTTTGGAAGATGTTGGAGCGTTGGTCTTCATGCTCTTGTGCTTGAGTGGTCAAGATCCTTGTGACGACAAGCGATGGACTTGCGTCATGCTCACACATGAGGAGTTCTTGATCATCTTCCACTCGTTGCCTTGCCATTGCTTCTTTGACACGGGCATCAAACTCATCTTCACTCAAGTACTCTTCATCACCATTGTCATGGATGAACAAGATTTTCTTGTTTCCACATTCGGACGACTTGTGTCCTTTACCTCCACACTTGTAGCATTCACCGTTGAAAGGTGTATCACTCTTTGCTTGCTTGCCACTTGGGGGCAATTTTCCTTGAGGAAGTGTGGGCTTGAAGGAAGGCTTGGAGGTACTTGAGGAGCTACCATTGAAAGTTGTTGGTGTAGGGGTTGAAGCTTTCTTGTAGGTGAACTACGTCTTGGGCTTGTTGTACTTGATGTCCTCTTGCACTTGACGTTCAGCCTTTGTTGCGATGTGCACAAGCTCAACCATGGTGTTGTATGTTTGGAACTCGACGATGCACTTGATTGGGTGATTCAAGCCAATAAGGAAACGTGCCATTGTTTGCTCCATGCACTCATCAATGTTGGTGCGAATCAAGTTGAGTTCCATTTCCTTGAAGTATTCTTCCACGGTCTTTGTCCCTTGACGAAGAGCTTGAAGATTGTTGAAGAGGTCATGCGTGTAGTGCGCGGGGACAAACCGGGATCTCATGTGAGCCTTCATTTCATGCCAAGTTGTGATTGGCGGCTCTTGTCTTGCATCACGAGCAACTTGAACTTGTTCCCACCAAAGTTTGGCGTAATCATCAAACTCTAGCGAAGCCATGGCAACCATCTTCTCGTTGCTATAGTTGTGCATGCGGAAGATCTTGTCGACTTTGAGTGCCCACGAGAGGTATTCTTCGGGGTCATTGGATCCGGTGAACTTGGGCATCGTGAACTTGACCTCGCCAAAAGTTTCTTCATCATTGCGGTCATTACGACGAGCTTGGTGACCTTGTTGATGATCTTGTAGTTGGGGAGGTGGAACTTGGTTCTCGCGTCCTTGTTGTGGAGCTTGCTCTTGATATTGTTGTTGAGGAGGATCTTGCTCTTGCTCTTGGCGCGGTTGTTGACGTGGTTGAGGCGCTTGAGCCTCAAGGTGGCGAGGGCGTGGAGCCTCTTGACGCGGTTGATGACGAAGAGGAGGCTCGTTCTTCGGTTGGTGATGTTGGTTAGGCACATGGGCCTCACGGCGAAGAACATGGTCATGAGCCTCTTGTCGTGGTGGGCGTCGCTCAACTTGTATCACTTGACGCTCCAAGTTTTGTTGATGTGGAGGAGGCGCCGCGTGATGACCATGGTGTCGTTGTTGACGTTCATGACGTTGATGATGAAGAGGATGATCTTGGAGAGCTTCACTTTGATGACGAGCTTGATTCTCCAAGTTGGAGTCATCACCTGTTGTGTCAAGTATGTGTCGCGGTCGATGGTGGTATACTTGCGGTTGTACTTGCAGTTGCGCTTGCAGTTCCTCTTGTGGTTGCTCTTGTCGGATCACTAGTGCCCTTGCGTGATGACGGTGTGCTTCTTGCCTTGCTCGTGGCCTTGAAGAGATGTCACCATCATAGCTTGACGTTGCGGCGTGCCGTGGGGAAGGTACATAGTTCGAAGAGATTCCATCCTCAACCACGGGGGCATCATTGCGTCTTTGAGCACTTTGATGTAGATCTTGTGGAAGAGGTGCATGACGATGCGAAGAACTGGAAGAGCTTGATGCGCGTGAATGTGGTCTTTCCATGCCATCGATGAGGCGTCAAAGATTGTCATTTGTTTCGGCGATGGAGCATTGGAACGCTTCATTTTGGTGGCCGAAGTTGTGATGCATTGCATGCATTTGTCGTTCGAGGCCGTCGAAGCGGTTGTCGATGTTCTTGAACTCGTCTTGCGTCTCGCCAAATTGTTCATCCTGTCGCGTCTCAAGGGCTTGGCAACGTTCAAGGAACTCTTGTCGGACGATGAAGTGACTTGCGCGCGTCATGTACGGACCTTGATCTTCTTCTTAGGGAGGTGGTTGGCTCGTCTCACCGTGCCTATCCATCATGCAAAACACACAAGTATTGTATATGGAAGTGGAATATGGTGGTGTTAGCCTTGTACCTCACCTTGGGGATTGCACCAAACTAGAAACCACAAGTGAAAGCTATAAGCGTGCAAAGTGGAATTGCAAAGAAAACTCACACTAAAGAATGAACTAACTCTCAAAAGCTTGTTGGTGGTAGGTTAGGATTGTGGAAAGCCAAAAAACCAACCAAAAGAAAAGGGATAGTCAAAAGTGGGTAAAATCCAACAAAACTCAAGTCAAAGGCGAAGGTCAACAACTCAAAAGGGTGACGGGAACCTATGACTATATACACACACGCGGAGAAAGTTGGGATTGACACGACTATGAAAATGAGCAAACAAAATGTCCTAACGAAGACTAAGCTCGTTGTCGTGCCAATGCAAGGAGAGACCGTGGCTCGTTTGCAAAGAGGAAAAGTGAGCAACGGATTTGTGCACTTGCCTTGGGCGCTCTTTTTTCTCTCTTGCTTACAAGCTTTGAGACTCTCTTTGGCAATGGGAGACTATGTTTCTTTTGCTTTTTCTTTGTATCTTTTTATGTTTTTTTTGCTCTCCCTTGATGCTACCTAGTCACACTTGCTATTCCTCTTGCACTCTCACTATCCAAGGAAAAATGCACAATGCTCAAGCAAACACAAGATGAGCCACTCTCATGGGATAGGTACACACAAAGGAAGATGGGGGTTAACAAGGTGACGCAAGTTATACCTTCTTTGATGATGAACTTGGTGTCGGTGGTGCGGGATGATGTTCGTGGTCCGTGGTGTCGATGAGCGCGGAAGTGGATGATGCGGAAGCTTGCTGGTAGTTGCCGACACGCACACGGGACACGAGCAAACAAAGGAGATTAGCCAATGCGAAAAATGAGGCAAAATAGTCAAAACAGGTGTTACAGCCGGACACTCCGGTCTGTCTTGGCCGGATACTCCGGTCAGGCCGGACACTCTGGTCTGGTTGGGCTGGACACTCTGGTCGGGCCGGACACTCTGGTCGGTACGAGCCGGACACTCCAGCGCGGCTTTCCTGCTCGTGTTCTTGAGCGGAAATCCTCGCCTTCGGGCCTCAAATCCGCGAAAAACTGGCCAAATCGGGCTGGGGAAACGCAGGATAAAGCTGGACCAACTCCTTAGACAAGGTTTGGTCGGATCAAAACCACAAATAACACTCCAAATCAAGAGATCGATCCAAAGGCAAATATGGGCTGTTTTTTGTGGGGATTTTCGAATTTTTGGTGGATAGAAGAAAAATTTGTGGGGGAAATCGTGAGCAACGAAGCTCTTGATACCAATCTGTTGAGCGCAAACCTCTAGGGTGGCCCAATCTTTCACGATTCCCTTTCAAATCGAGGGTTGAGTGCGGGCGAAGGAGGGAAGGATGAACACGACGAACACATACACGAAGAACGCGATGAACACACACACGCAAAACCACGATAAACACCAATAGCTCACGCCGGCGCGCAATCCCTAGGATCAGTGTCGGGCGGAGGACTCTCTCTCGAACCGGCACGGCGAGATGGGAGACTTGGTGAGATCTTGACGTCTAGGCAAAGGGACACCGATGCCTAGGCCTTGTACAACGCGGAGGCACGATGCAAACTCCAACGAGGTTTGGGGATATGGGTGCTCCTTAGTCAAGGAGCATGAGGCAAGAATTAGATAGATCCACAAAGGGGTTTCCACTAATTCCAATATCAATCCTAGGGTACAGTGGAGGTGGGGGGCTATATATAGGCCAACCACAAGTTCAGGGGTAATTCAGGCATTAAAGTAGAGTTCTGGGCGAAGTAGAGGGGTACATGGGCCATAGGGCCCAGCTTTGCTCGCAGGCCCATGTTCAGGTCGGATAGTCTGGGGTGGCCGGACACTCCGGGCTGTGTCCGGGCTGTGTCCGAACTGGCACACAGAATGTCCATGCCAGGTTCGGGCTGGGGCAGGCCAGACACTCCGGCTGAGTCGCGCCGGACACTCCGGCTGGATCCGGGCGGACACTCCGGCTGAGGCAGCTTCAGCTCAGGTGCATCTTCAGGGTTTGTGGGTCGACGCGGCGGGTATTTGTACCTGATGATACACAAAGTAGAGGTATGAAGTAGCACGCCATCCAAGGAGGTATCAAATTGGCACGAGGAGAGGAGTGAGTTCACATTAGCTTGTAGGAGTTTGGCTCGGGCACGAGTCATGGGTCCACTTGGGGCACCTGTTGTTGTAGATGTAGAAGCGTCCATAGGACGGGCTGCATCACAATGGATATTGAGATGCTATATCAGATTGATTATTGATTCTATCATGTCTATGTTATTTGTGATCTTGCATGCTTTCCGTTGTTAGTAGCTATCTTGGCGGAGTAGATGCTAGCAACTCTAAGAGGGAGTATTTATGCTCGATAGTGGGTTCATACCTCTAGGAATCTGGGGAAGTGACAGAAATCTCTAAGGTACTAGATGTGCTGTTGCTACTAGGGAGAAAACAGCAATCCTTTGTTCATAGAACAATCATATTGTTTACTTTACAGACTTTGCTTAATGCAATTATCTGTTTCTTGCAACTTAATACTGGAGGGGGCTCAGATGATAACCTAAAGGTGGATTATTAGTCATAGATGCAGTTGGATTACGGTCTATGTATAATGTTGTAATGCTCAATCAAATCTCATAGGGGTCAAGATGATTAGTATATTCGTGTATGCTTTATCGGTGTCTGTCAATTGCCCCGCTGTAATTTGTTCACCCAACATGTCATCTATCTTAAGGAGAATCACCTCTAGTGAACTATGGACCCTGGTCCATTCTTTTACCATCAATCTACAAGCCATTTACTGTTTTCTGTTTACTTTCTACAAGAAATTACTATCTTCCACACAATACATTTAATCCTTTGTTTTCTGCAAAACTAGTGGGATTGACAACCTCACTATATATTGGGGGCAAAGTCATGTGGTTGTTTGTGCAGAATTCCAAGTTAGAAACAACACCTTGGAGGTGTTTCCTTGCTCCTACTGGTTCGATAACCTTGGTTTCATAACGGAGGGAAAACTTGCTACTGTGCTCATCATACCTTCCTCTTGGGGTTCCCCAACGAGCTCGATACGTTGAGTCGATCATCAAGCTATTTTCTGGCGCCGTTGCCGGGGAGTCAAGGACATCTTCACAAGGGGAGTTTCTCATAACCAATCACTTTAGTTTGTTGTTTTTGTTTTGCTTAGTTTATTTCTGCTTTGTTTGCTTGTTTCTTTTAAAAACACAAAAAAATTAGTTATACTAGTTTGCTTTCTTTATATCAAAAACACAAAAAAAATAGTTTCTATTTTAAGTTGCTATTATGTCTAGCATTGCTCCAATCACTATGTCGCCTGAGGAAATGATTTTTACTTTCAAACAAGGAATTGAAGAAAGTTTCAAAGAAGCTTGTTCTAGGATCTCTAAATTACATGCAAAAACTAAACCTAAAATGACTCTAAGCTTGTTGCTTAGCAGTTTTTACTTTGGAACTGCTCTATGCTATAGATATGCTTTGGATGCTATAGTAGGAGGATATTTCCTCCAATGCATTGAGGATGAAGCTTTTAATGCTATAAAGAAGTTGGTCTCAACATATAACTCGCCTAGCAAATCCGATTCCTCCTTCATAAACATATTTGCTAGAATAAACACTCTTGAAGCCAACACAGCTAGTTTAAAAGATTGCTATAACATGCTTAGAGAGCATCATGATTATGTTCCAATAAACTATCAACCCTCAAAATGGCTTCCTACAGTAAAAGTTGTTATAAATAATGAGACTTTTTATGCTCGTTGTGATATCATGTCTGAATTCTGCCTTATGCCTAAAGATATCTATGAATCTTTAAATCTATGGGGACTTTCTGAAGGGGGAGAATAAATATCTCTTGACAATAATGCCACAATATTACCCATTGGAATAGCTGAAGGAGTGTTTACAAAGATTGTAGGGAAAGTGGTGTCTACTGATTATATTGTTATTGAATGTGTAGGAAAAGGACAAATTACACTTGGAAGATCCCTATTAAAACTCCTTGGAGCTATAATAGATGTGGGGAAGGGCATCATGGATTTTTCTTCTCCACCAAAAAATCATACATTACCCAAGGATAAGAATAAAGGTAAGAGAGGTAGGAACAAGAAATCTGGTTTTAATCCTTCTTCATTTGAGAATACTTGATTCTTTTCTTGCTTCTTTAGCCTAGCTCAAAGGCGTTAAAGAAAAGCACTTATTGGGAGATAACCCAAATTTCATTAGGAATCTTTTGTTGAGTCTTGGAAGTTATTGCTTCAGTAATAACCTCTCCTTATCATTTTTGTGTGGTTTGTGCCAAGAGTAACCTCTAATGAGAGAGAAGTAATGGTTGGGAAAGTTGCTGTCCCAAAACAGATTTTTGTGCTTCGCTGTAAAAATTCGTGAAATATCTCTGTACATCGGTTTGAGCTGTAATTTTTTGTGCTTCTTCCCCAGGTTGTTATCCAACTTTCGTTAGCTCAACACGTTTTGATTTGAGCAACAGAAGGTCTTCAAAAAAATCTTTTTACGTGCTGGTCTATTTTGACAGATTTCTGCCATTATTTGCATTTGCCTCTTAATCTCTTTCTCTTTGATCATCTGAACTTTTTAAAGGAAGAGCTACAGTAGCTTGTGTTTTAAAGGAAGTTTTACTTGTGTTGAAACTGAACCAAAAAGACCTATTATCTTGAGTGCACTAATGTTGCTAATGAAGATTGTGTGAAGTTTTGTATGAAGGGAATTTTAAAGTGTTGGGAAGAGTAATGTGGTAAGATGAAGAATGGAAAAAAGCTCAATCTTGGGGATGCCACCCGTGTCACCCCAAGAAATATTCAAGAAGTACAAGCGTCAAAGCTTGGGGATGCCCAACGCATCCCCTTCTTCGTCAATAAAAATCTCAGGGTTTTTCCAAACAATTCATTTTTATTGTTTCATGCAAAATTGTGTTGTTCTTGGAGCGTCTTTGTTTTGTTTTTAGTTTTCATTTGTTTAGTTTTCTTGAATAAGTTGGTTGGACCCCCGCATTCATACATTAGTTTTCAAATAAGTTGATTTGGATTGGAAAAGAGTAGGAAAGTTCATGCTTAAGTGGTATAAAAGGGAGCTTGTTTTTGACTGTGGCTTAGACTTTATCATGTCACGCTTGATATTGTTTTGACTTTATGCTTAGTGATTATTTATGTATCATGACATGTTACAAATAATTGAGATTGCTTAATGTGCCTTGAAAGAATCATGCGTAGTTTTAGCATATTAAAGCATAATATTGTGGTATTCTCCTTTAATGCTTTATTTGGGTTGACTTGGCGCATGCTCACACCATTTTAAGACTATACCAAGTCACCATAGCCTCTATGATCATTTAGTTTTCGACTTGTAATATCGATTTATGCTTTCATTAATAATGTTTTGTCGCTTTGCATGATTATGGCCATTATTGCTCTCTTAGTTGGTCGTTCCCAGTCTTTTGCTAGCCTCCATACCAAGTATGAGTTCCACTCATGCATCCAACTCCAAATAAAACCAAGTTATTCCAAATAGTCCACCATACCTACCTATGAGCATTTGCTAATCCAAGTATATTCATGTTTTTTATCTTCCTTCCTAATTAAACTTGTTATGTGAAAACTAGTGATTGAAGCTCTCACGAACTTGATGGCACACTTTACTTTTCTTGCACTTAATAAACTTGAACTATTGTGCCCATCTATGTTGCGTATATGCTTGTGTTTTGTAAGTTGTGGATTAGCAGAACCATGTTGTCATGGGGAACGCTTTCAGCATTGCACTTTATTTAGTTGATATCATGTTCTTTTGCTTATGGATCCCGGCGGTGTGAAATGAAAGGGGAGCTGGTAAGGCTCATGGAGTTCATATATGTGTTAGATAAATGCCTGGGCGGCTGGGCTAATCCATGCCTAATCATGGTGGAAACCTATAGCGTAACCATAGTGAGCAATCTATGAAGCATCCTCTATAAAAAAGAAGCCTATGCAAATAGGAAAAAAAGAGATACCTATGCAAATAGGAAATAAAAGGATACTGAGATGCTCATTGTCTGCTTGCCTTATCATTTTGATATGGGGATTCTTCCGTATCATCGGGCAAGGGGTACCCCATTGGCGGTTCTCTATAATACACATGTACTTACAATGATAAGAAATTACTTGTGACTAAACTTTAGTAGCACGAGGAACGGTACTCGTAAGTAAGGGGCATTCGATTTTCAGCTTATAACTTATCAAGCATATCCTCATATTTGTTCACTTTAACCTTAATCACCTAAAGATGCTTATGATAGGGGTAATGAGAGTTGAATCCCTGCTTCCTTCTCTGAAGGTCTTTCTTTTACTTTTATGTTGAGTCTCCATCTTCTATCTTTATGCACCTATTGGGAGAGCATAGTGGCCATTCTTAGTTTAATGTGCATTGTCCCAAGACTTGTTGATTGATTCATAACTTTGATATTGCTTGTTCTTAAACTGTTTGTATCTGGTCACCCTTATGATCCTTGAAGGTGTCCTAAGCATTTATGTTTTGCTACACTATGAGGGACAAGCTGAATACCATTCTCATTATGTTTTCTATATGTGAAACAAAAAAACGTCTTTCAAAGCATTGTTATTCATGAATCTTTTGTTTGTACCATTTCATGTTATAACATAGTTGCTATGTCTTATTGTTAGAACTATATCTTTCATGCTATGTTAAAGTACTTTGATCCTAGCTATCAATGTTCTACAAATACTTTGATCAAGATTATGATGGTGCATGTCACCTAAAAAATTACTCTTTTTTATCACTTACCTACTCGAGGACGAGAAGGAGTTAAGCTTGGGGATGTTGATACGTTGCAAACGTATCTATAATTTTTAATGTTCCATGCTTATTCTATATCTACTTTCTTATGTTTTGTCCACACTTTGGAGTATTTTTACACATTTTCTGAAACTAAACTATTAACAAGATGCCATAGTGCTAATTGCCTATTTTCTGCTGATTTTGGTTTCAGAAAAGCTAGTAAGGAAATATTCTCGGAATTTGACCGGACTAAATCCCAAGTCAATATTTCACCAGAACAAATATGGAGTCCAAAGGGGCGATGAAGAGGGGAACCAGGGTGGCCACACCTAGTGGTGGCGCGGCCACCAGGGGGTGTGGGGCCCCTAGTACTCCATTGACCTTGCCCCTTCGCCTATATATTGCCTCCGGGACAAAAACCCTAAGGACCCGATCAAAATTCCATGAAAGAGTCTATAGCCGCCACCATCTCCATCTCTAGATCGAGAGGGATATGAAGCTCTTCCTAGTACCCTACCGGAAGGGAGAGATCACCCTGGAGGTCTTCTTTATCATCATGACTGCCTCCGGTGTGATGCGTGAGTAGTTCATCCCTGGACTACAGGTCCATGTAGTAGCTAGATGGTTGGTTCTTCTCCTTTGTGCTACCATGTCTAGATGTTGTGAGCTCCGTTCATGATCAAGATCATCTATTTGTAATCCTACATGTTGTGTTTGCGGGGATCCATTGGATATTGAGATGCTATTTCAGATTGATTATTGATTCTATCATGTCTATGTTATTTGTGATCTTGCATGCTTTTTGTTGTTAGTAGCTATCTTGGCTGAGTAGATGCTAGCAACTCCAAGAGGGAGTATTTATGCTTGATAGTGGGTTCATGCCTCTAGGAATATGGGGAAGTGACAGCAATCTCTAAGGAACAAGATGTGTTGTTGTTACTAGGGGGAAAACAGCAATCCTTTGTTCATAGAACAATCGTATTGTTTACTTTACATACTTTGCTTAATGCAATTATCTGTTGCTTGCAACTTAATACTGGAGGGGGTTCGGATGATAACCTAAAGGTGGATTATTAGTCATAGATGCAGTTGGATTATGGTCTATGTATAATGTTGTTATGCCCAATCAAATCTCATAGGAGACAAGATGATTAGTATATGCATGTATGCTTTCTCGGTGTCTATCAATTGCCTCGCTGTAATTTGTTCACCCAACATGTCACTTTCTTAAGGAGAATCACCTCTAGTGAACTATGGACCCCGGTCCATTATTTTACCATCAATCTACAAGCTTTTACTATTTTCTGTTTACTTTCTGCAAGCAATTACTATCTTCCACACAATATGTTTAATCCTTTGTTTTCAGCAAAACCGGTGAGATTGACAACCTCACCATAAGTTGGGGGCAAAGTTATGTGGTTGTGTTGTGCAGGATTCCAAGTTGGAAACAACACCTTGGAGGTGTTTCCTTGCTCCTACTGGTTTGATAACCTTGGTTTCATAACTGAGTGAAAACTTGCTGCTATGCTCATCATACCTTCCTCTTGGGGTTCTCCAACAATCGCGATACATTGAGTCGTTCATCAGACACTCTGGTGTGACAGACCGGAAACTCTGTTGTGGTTCCAACCGACGAATAGCTCGTGTAGACCAACTCCAAATCAAGAAAATTTGGACCAAATTGGGGTGGGAAACGTAGGGCACAAGTAGACCAACTCCAAAGACAAGTTTCTATTGGACCAAAACCACAATCAACTCAGAAAAAACGAGAGATTGATCCAAAAGCAATTTGGGGCTATATTTTTGGTATTTCTAGTTTATGGTGGAAATCGAAGGGCGAAGTCAAATCCGTGGCAACCAAAAGCTGCTAATACCAGTTCTTATGGGTCTCCTTGTGGATTTACCCTTGGAGTGCCCCGATCTTCATGGATTTGAGGCGCGGAGTGAGGGAACTCACGTTGAACACAACTCTAATGCAAGGTAAAGATATAAACACACGCCAAAATCACACCCAATTTGATTTGCTCCCGTTGGTTCGAACAAAAAATCCAATAGAATCCTCGGCGAGAGACCTTGCGGTAGAATCACCAAAGGAGAGATCAGCAAGCGGCTGATAGAATCCAAACCAAGGGGAGAGTAGCAACCAAGTGGAATCCCAAAGGGGAGAGACCAAGCACTACTAGAATCCTTGATAGGGAGAGACCAAACACTTGAGGAGGGTCTTGACGACTTGGAGAAGGGCACCGACTCCAAGGGCTTATATAACTCATTGTTCTACTATTGAGAGGGAGTTACCATCTAGGGTTAGGCACATGCCTTAATTCATCATCACCACTAGGGTTGCAAGGAGGGGGTGGGTTCATAAATATAGGCCAGCCACGAGCTAGGGGTAAAACAGGCATAAACAGGAAGTTCTGGGCGTTACATGGGCCAAGCCCAACTTGAGGCGCGCAGGCCCGTGATGTTTAGTCCGGAGACTCCGGTGTGGTCCGGAGAATCTGGTCAGTCTCTAGAGGAGCATTCTGATTGACTCGGGCTTCAGTTTAGGGGTCGGTCCGGAGATGGGCCGGAGACTCCGGTGTGACATACAGGAGACTCCGGTGTGAAAGACTAGAGACTCTGGTCTTCTTCCAGCAGCTTCTTGCGTCTTCTCTTCGACGCCTCCTGCTTGGGTGTCTTGGCTCCATGTTCATCCTTTCTGCATCCTCTTAGCATCATGTTCATGGACCTAGTCACATCATACACATTTGTCTCAAGTAGGATTGCATTCACATAATAACCAATAAAAAGCGAAGCATGGAAGGAATTCACCTTTGGAGTGATGACTAGTGTGTCATGATGTGGACCAAAGGTGGTTTCCGTATGTTGGGCTACATCATTACCCCACACGAAGGTGACATTCTTTTTGGTCAACTCGTTGAGAGGGCAAGCAATGGTAGAAAATTCTTTCACAAAGCGACGATAGAAACCGGCCAACCCATGAAAACTTCGGAGTTCACTCACATTTGAGGGGATGGGCCAATCTTGTATGTCCTTTAACTTGGAAACATCAACTTCAATGCCCTTCGTAGAAACGACAAATCCAAGAAAAATCAACTTGTATTTAGAAAAAGTGCACTTGGGAAGATTAGCGTATAGCTTTCTATGTTGTAGGATTTCCAAAACCTCCTTGGCATGTGTAACATGTTCCTCAAGTGACTTGCTATAAACAAGTATATCATTGAAATAGACGACGATACTCTTGCCAATGAGAGAACGCAAATATGATTCATACGGCGCATGAAGGTGGATGGAACATTAGATAAGCCAAAGGGCATGACCAACCATTCATAGAGACCAAGTTTTGTCTTGACGGCGGTTTTCCACTCAATACCTTCCGCCATGCGTATTTGATGGAAACCACTATGGAGATCAATTTTCGAGAAAATAGTGGCTCCACACAACTCATCAAGCATGTCATCGAGTCATGGTATGGGATGTCAATCATATCATCCGTTTTTGGAACAAGAATTATGGGTACCACACTCGGACTAGTGATAACTTGGATCAAACCTTTGGAGACGAGGTGCTTGATTTGGCGTTCGATCTACTTCGTATCCTACGGGTTCATGCGGTATGTGGCGTGGTTTAGAAGACATGCGTCGGGTATGAGGTCAATGCGATGCTCGATTCTGTGAAGAGGAGGTAGCCCATGTGGGAGCTCTTCGGGGAACACGTACTTGAATTCCTGCAAAACTATCATCAAAGAGGGAGGAATATTTGTCAAGTCATTAGTTCCTTGTGCTATTCCCTTGCAAATGGGGACATAGTGCAAGATGGATGGGTTCTTCCTCACATCTCTCATCTCACTTTTGGTGGCAAGGAGAACACTCTTAGTTTTTCCACTCAAGTGAGGCTTGTGGCTCTTACTCTCTATGAGGTGGTTCTCTCGCTCACTGCTCTTCTCAAAAGTTTGTGTTGTGGTTTGCACCCTCACTAAAGCCTTTGTATTGTCCACAATTATTTGGCTAGGAGTCATTGGTTGCAAAACACATGTCTTGTTAAGCCACTTTAAGGTTTAAACATTTGTGTGATCATCATGTATAGCACATTTGTCGAATTGCCACGGTCAACCAAGCAACATGTGGCAAACCGTCATTCTATGTCCCAATAGAGAATGTTACCGAGACGGTGTGCTTGATCTTAACGGACCCTTGGTCACTTAGCCTTTGCACGTGGTAGGGGTGCTTATGTGGATGGAGGGTGAGGTTGAGCTTCTCACACAAGTCGGTGCTAGCAAGGTTGTGGCAACTCTCTCCATCAATGATCACTTTGATAGATTTCCCATGGATGCCGACACGTGTTTGGAACATATTTTAGCGTTGATCTTCATGCTCTTGTGTTTGAGTGGTCAAGATCCTTGTTACGACAAGCGAGGGAGTTGCGTCATCTTCACACATGAGGAGTTCTTGGTCATCTTCGACATGTTCTTGGTGTGCTTCATCTTCCATGCAATCATTGTGACGATCTTGGTGACCTTGTTGATGCACTTGCGATAGAGGAGTCGCATTTGGAAGTGGCGGAACTTTCTCTTGCACTTGGCGTGGTTGTTGATGAGAAGGAGGCACTTGGGCCTCATGACGATTATGAGGATGTCGAGCCTCTTGAGATATTGTTTTCGAAGAGGAGGCTTGTTCCTCGGTTGGTGTTGTGGGTTAGGCACTTGGTCCTCAAGTCGAAGATCATGGTCTTGATCCTCATGATGTGGTGGGCGTCGCTCAATATGAACCATTTGACACTCCATTTCTTGATGTGGTGGAGGAGGCTCCTCATGGTGGTGGTGTTGACATTCATAACGGCGATGACGAAGATGAGGGTCTTGATGAGTTTCACGTTGATGACGATCTTGATTCTCCAAGTTGGAGTCATCACTTGTTGAGTCAAGAATGTCTCGCGGACGATGGCGATGTAGTCGAGGTTATACTCGAGGTTCCACTTGTGGTTGTGCTTTTTGTATCAATAGTGTCCTTGTGTGATGATGGTGTCCTTCTCGCCTTGCTTGGGGCCTAGAGGAGAAATCACCATCATAACTTGATGTAGCAGCATGTCATGGGAAAGGTACATAGTGCGACGAGCTTCCATCTTCTAGCACTTGTTATTTGTTTTGGCGACAGAGCGTTCGAGTGCTTCATTTTGATGGCCAAAGTTGTGTTGCATTACATGCATTTGTATCTTGAGACCATCGAAGTGGTTGTCGATGTTCTTGAAGTCGTCTTGAGTCTCTCTTAATTGTTCATCTTATCGTGTCTAAAGCGCTTGGAAACGATCATGGAACTCATGTTGGATGATGTAGTGGCTTGTGTGCGTCATGTACGAGCCTTGTTCTTCTTCTTGGGGAGGTGGTTGGCTCGAATCACCGTGCCTATCCATCATGCAAAACACAAGGATTGTATATGGAAGTGGAATATGGTGGAGTTAGCATTTTACCTCACCTTGGTGATTGCATCAACCTAGAAACCACAAGTGAGAGCTATAAGTGTGCAAAGTGAAATCGCAAAGAAACCTCACACTAAAGAAAGAACTAACCCTCAAAATCTTTTGGTGAAAGTTTAGGGTGGTGGAAAACCAAGCGAAACGATCCAAAGAAAAGGTTATCGTTAAAGGTGGTAGAGAACCAAAGATCAAAAGCAAAAAGGAAATGATCTACAAAAACACAAGGATACACACACGTGGAGATGGATGTGTTTAGCATGACTATGAAAATGAGCACAAAATGTCCTAACATAGACTACAACTCGTTTGCCAAAAGAGGAAAAGCAACGGATTTGTGCACTTGACTTAGTCGTGCTCTATCTCTCTCTTTGCTTACAAGCTTGAGCCTCTCTTTGTATTGGGAGACTATGTATCTTGCTATTTTCCTTTTTCTTTTTTGTTCTCTTTTTAATTCTTTTTCTCCCTCTCTATACTACTATGTCAACTCTTGAATTTGCTTACACACTCTGACTTTCCAAGGACAAGTGCACAATGCTTAGGCAAACACAAGATGAGTTACTCTCATAGGATAGATACACACAAGGAAGAAGGGTTAAGAAGGTGGAGAAAGTTATACCATCGGTATTCACGACTTACTACCGGTGTTGGGGAGGATGTTCGGGCATCGCGGTGTCGAGGAGCATGGTATGTGATGACTTGTGGAAGCTTGAACTGCAAGTAACATTATGGGCCTAAGTCGTTAAGTCTGCTAGGCCTTCTCTTGGCCAGATTGTACTCCGTCTTTCTCCCTGACTGGGCCGCCCGTGAAGCAAAGCTCTAACCCAACGTGGGCCACCCTGGTCAGTGAGAAACTGTGAGGATACCCGGAAAGTATATCCCCAACAGCAGCCCCCGGAGGCCTCCAAGATCCAAAGTCGGATTCATCATCGTCTAGCTTGATCTTCGTCTTGCAGAATCTTGAAGGGTTCCTGAAACTTTACAACAAAAAATACGATCCGGGTCTTAAAAATAAGTCGGACCTATCAATAGGTTACTTGGATTTTCCATCTTGATTTCAAACTAAGCTAGAACTTGGTCTCTAACGCCATCTGACACAAGTCATGGTCAAGTCACCTCATCTGACAGGTATTCTGTCAGCACGACCGTTGGTGGGTCCGCGGTTCACGGAACCGAGGCGCCGTTTCAATGCGTGCGCGTAGATCGAGGCGACATAATCATCGCGTGGGTCCTTCCCAGTTCCTTCCACGACGCGTGGTGGTTACACTGTAGCATCTACACGAATCTTGGCGCAATTAGGTGGATATAAGGGGTTAGGATTTTCTCCTTCTCCTTTCACCAGTCCTTTGCCTTTTCCTCTCCTCCCAATCTCTCTGCGTGCACAGAGCTCCTCCGTTTCTACCCCAAAAAACCCCAGCACCGCCCATCCTAGGTCAACTTCCCACTAGAGAAATGGCTTCATCTTCCTGTTTCGGCTTGGCGGCAGCGGCGGCGACGGAAGCGGTGGCGGAGAAAGAAATATTCCATGGGATCTAGATCCCCTGTGTCCTCGATGACGAGAAGCTCCAGAACGTGGAGAAGGAAGGGCTCCTCCGCGCCGGCGACTGGCGGAGCGGCTTCGAGGAAAACATCCCCAACCCGCGCGTCGGCGAGCGGGTCCACTTCGGCACCCACCTCGACAGAGGTTTGTCATTTCCTCCCTCAGAGTTCTTCTCCAAGGTGATTGATCATTACGGAGTTCAACTCATCATCTTCCTCCCAACTCTCTCTTAGAGATGAGCGCTTATGCTTCTTTGTGTGAGGGCTTTCTCGGCATTAGGCCGAGTTTGACTCTATTCTGGTACTATTTTCATGTCCAGAGAAACTCTATCACTGCCGGTGTTCCTTACATCACCGATACTATTAGCTTTTCACTTAGACGCGAGCGCGCGTATCCTAAAATCTTAGCCAATGACTCGGTCAAACAATGGCCAGCCACATTCTTTTACCATAGGGATATTCCGGCTCCTGACAAAGCTACTGATTTGCCGGCTTTAGTTGACGGAGCTGCCACGGCCCAACCGTCTTGGGAAGAGGCTGCTCCAGCTCTCACCGACGATCTGATCCTCGCTAAGAGGCGGATCGAATACTTGATCAAACACAAGGGACTGAAGGGATCCGACTTGGTCCAATGCTGGATCTCACGCTGGATCCAGCCCCTTCAGTACCATGGGGATCGACTGATGCACTCCATCACTTCATCCAAGAAAGACTTCCTCTGCATCAGCCCTAAAGCCTACACCACTCAGGGTTATTGTGAGATCTAGGCACATGGCTTAATAGGATTGATAGGATACCCATATCAACAAGTTGCAACTTCTTTTCCGGAAGCTCATTCGAAAAAAACTCTAAGGTTAAGCGTGCTTGGCCTAGAGCAATTCTAGGATGGGTGACCGACCGGGAAGTGGGTAACCGGGTGCGCACGAGTGAGGACAAAGTGCGCAGAAAAGACTAGTGTTGGTCTGTGGGGCTAGTCTAGATATCCTATTAAGCTGCCAGGAGTGACACCCCCCGGGCCCAGGAGTGGACGGGGTGTTACAAGTGGTATTAGAGTCGACCCTTGCGATTACACGGGTGTGTGCGGGTTAGTGGCGGGACATGTGGAGCATGGCCCGTGTGGCCTGGAGTGGACACGACATGGCACATGTGCCGGCACTGGACACACATACGCGTGCCAAGAGGAAACGTTCCTGGGGTGTGCTTGATCGATGAGGGCATCGATCTTCTAAAGGGTGGGTGTATGTGAGATCCAGGCACATAGCTTAATAGGATTGATAGGATACCCATATCAACAAGTTGCAACTTCTTTTCCGGAAGCTCATTTGAAAAGAACTCTAAGGTTAAGCGTGCTTGGCCTAGAGCAATTCTAGGATGGGTGACCGACCAGGAAGTGGGTAACCGGGTGTGCACGAGTGAGGACAAAGTGCGCAGAAAAGACTAGTGTTGGTATGTGGGGCTAGTCTAGATATCCTATTAAGCTGCCAGGAGTGACACCCCCCGGGCCCAGGATTGGACGGGGTGTTACAGTTATATAAGCTAGATCAGGGAGCGGATCGAGAGGAGGATCCCGGAGGTTTCTCTGGATATGCATACGGCGGAAAACCCCGTAGTGCTAGTAAGCTTCCATCAGTACACCTTTTATGTGTTTCAATCTTTGAGTTACACTACAATGCTGATATGTTTTCTTATTTTCAGCTTGCTGACCTCCCCGAGTCGGAACTTGCTCCGTTCGAAGGATATCCTCCTAAGTTTTCTCAGGAGACAGAGGTGGTCCCATTGCCGGACCTTGCGCTCAAGAAGCACAAAGCTCCGACAGTGGCTTTTGGCACAAAGGGGGTGCCCGTCGTGAAGAGGTAACTTTGAATCACAACTTCCGCCTTTGTACTTTACTCGAATTTCTTTCTGAGATGTAATGTTTCCGACTTTACTACATTCTCAGAGAAAAACCGCTCATCAAGGGCAAGGGGAAGAGAACTTCTTCGAAGCCCCTACGATAGACGAAGCTTACCATAGCTTCCCTTGCCGTGGCTCCTCCGACTCCTGCCCCTCAACCTTCTGCAACGCCGGTGACCATTCCTTCTCCGGTCGTCGCAGAAGATCTGGCTCCTTCGACGGAGCCTGCGGTCCTTGAATCGCAAACTGACGTCACCATGGGTGAGTCAGGTTTAGATAAGGGTGAACCCTCTTTGGGTAATGATCCCTCGGTAGAAACTTTCACCGAAAACCTTATCAGCAATCCGGGACTTGCCAAGTTTGGCCTGTCCCGGAAATCTGCTGAAGAAATCCAGTGGCTCGCCAGGCAATGCCTGGAGAAAAGTACATTATCTGCCGAAGAAGAAGCGCAAGAAGCAGAGGACATCAATCACTCCAATCTTCTTGAACAAGTGCTTCTTCACAACGAGAGGATCAGGTCCGGGGAGCTTCCAACTGCTCCTGTGACCCCTCTGACTCTCGCTGAGAAGGGTTCCGTTGAGGTGAACGCGAGTTTGGATAAACTCACTCGCGAACAATATGTAAGTCAAAATTCCAACTCCTGTTTTTCCTTTATTTCATATCGTATCCTCTAGCCCCCAAGCATGAAGTAGGATATATAATCCGGGTTTATGCTTCATTAGGATGCCAAAGAATGAACTAGTGTAGCCCCAAGGCTCGTGCTGATATTAGAAAAATATTATCCCAAGTCTTTAGTAGCTTTCTGACTTTGGGTATTCTGACTTACAGAAAGTATATTCCTATAACCAGGATTTATTGAAGAATGTCTATGATAAGCGGAGAGGGATCAAGGCTCTCCGACTTAAAAATGCTGAACTTAAAGTTGCCAAAGATGAGGCCAAAGGTAAACATTCCGAGACTCAAACCTTGTCTTTGTTATTTTCAATGTCGAATTTTTCTGAAGTGTTGTTCTTTTTGACTTACATCACTGGTGAAAAAATCCTGTGCTATGATTGAAGAAGCCGAGAACCTCAAGACCTTGGTGGTGGAGAAGAACGAGCTTCGCCAAGAGCTGGACCAGCTCAAGGCAAATCATGAAAAGAGCATAGCTCAAGTCCTTGAGTCCTCCTCCATGGCTACTGAAGAGCGTGATCGCAAGATCACTGCTCAAGATAAAACAATCTCGGACCTCAAGAATGAGCTTAGCAGAGAGAGGGACCTTTCCCAAGCGCTCCGGGCTGAACTCCAGAGTCTCCGGGAGGAGAAGACCAAAATTGACGACGTCATTTTTGGTACGTTCCATCTGCCTGATTTGTCTTTTTCTTGGACTTCTACCAATGTCGGATTTTTCTTAACTTGTTTTGTCTATAGGTCCTCTGAACTTGACGGACTCTTCTTCCACCGAGCCCCGCACCCAACGGCTTACCCAAGTCGGTGACCTGCTTCATGACTTCCGCCAATCCCTTGAGGACATCGACGAAGCTCTCAAGATTCCGGACATGCACAACATGTCAGATTTTCAAGTGCGGGACAAGGAAAAGGAGATGCAATGACTTGTTCAGGATTGGAACATGTCCTACGCGTGGACTGCAGCTTAGAACGCTCTCACCATGGTCATGAGCCACCATGGAAATATGGAAATATGGCAAGTGACCAGAGGGTACTGCAAACTAGATGAAGACGGCCAGGAGCAGGACCTTGAAGCCATCATGCACTCCTGCGCCGGATATGGGTGTCACGTGGCTGACCTGACCAGCTACGAGACCCCTTTCTTCACCCGCGTGGACACTCCGCCTCCTCCTCCAAAAGAATCAGCAGAAGTTTCCGACAATGAACGCACCACCTCGGATGCAGACATCTCGGAACAATACCAAGGCGGCGTCTCCAGCGAGCCGGCAACTCCTTCATCTCCTCCTGCATCATAAATTGCCAGAAATATTTGTATTATCCTGAAAAAACATGATGCGTTTGTAAATATGAAGTACTATGATTTTGCTAGTGCTAAGCTTTTGATCTATTCAGCACTTTTGGCTTTTAAACTTTTTTCATGCCTGAAATGTTTACATAAGCACTTGTATTTTTTCATCCATACTTATCGTTTATCTGGCTTTCCGCCTCGTCCCTTTCGTGAGCCGGCTAAACCTTCTGCCGGAAACTTTGCCGAGCAGCGGAGCTCAATTGCTAAACCAGTTTAAACTCGGAAACAAAGCCGGCTTCCAGTACCAACAATTCACTACTCGGGAAATGCCCGCATCCAGCAATCAGACAAATAACCAAAGTAAAGAGTAGAAATTTTTAGAGTTATACCCGAGGGTAGCAGTTTTTTAGAATCGGAAATCTAAACTAGAACGAACATGAGCATAAAGTACTTTCCAGCATTCTGGGATTTTCGACTATGACATGATCATTCAGAAATAAGATGGTAAAAACTTCTCAAAAAATATTGAGGCAACCAAAAAATTTATTTCTCACAGAACATGTACATATATATGCTTACAAAGAAGGATAAACTAAGAATAAAAGGGACGTAGCTGAGCAATATTCCACAGTATGTCTAACTCATCCGGATTTGTACTGCCTCCAGCTCTCTTTCTCTTCTTAGTAGCAGGTCTTTCTTTGACTGGACTCATGTCAGTTACGTAGTATGATCCATTGTACAATACTCAACTAACTAAAAAGGGTCCTTCCCATACTGGGGAAAGTTTGTGCTTTCTTTGTTGCACAAGCCGGAGAACCAAATCACCTTTATTGAAAGATCTATTTTGGACTCTCTGGCTATGATACTTGCGCAACTTCTGCTGATAGGCTGTAGATCTCATTTCAGCAACGACGCGAACTTCTTTGACTAAGTCGAGATCATTTTGTCGAGAAACCTCGGCATCCTCTTCAATATACGTGGCCACTCTAGGAGTAGTGTGAATCAAATCACTAGGAAGAACTGCTTCTGTGCCATAGACCAAGAAGAAAGGTGTGTATCCGGTTGACCTATTCGGAGTCGTTCGTAAACTCCATATTACAGAGGGTAACTCCTCTGCCCAAGCCCCCGCAGCACATCGTAGTGGTGCTTCGAGTCTCGGTTTCAGGCCTTGTAGGATTAAACCATTTGCTCTTTTGACTTGCCCGTTAGCTTGTGGATGTGCGACTAACGCAATGTCAAGCCAGATATCTTGCTCGTTGCAGAATTCAGCCAATTCTCCCATAGAGAAGTTACTCCTGTTGTCCGTGATAATGCTATGCGGATAACCATACCGGATTATAACATCCTCGACAAATCTTTTGGTTGTTTCTCCACACAACTAGTGATAGGTTTAGCCTCAATCCATTTGGTGAATTTATCCACCATCACTAAGAGGTGAGTATATCCACTTGGAGCTCGTTTAAATGGTCCTACCATATCAAGCCCCCAGACCGCAAAAGGCCATGTTATAGGTATTGTTCGCAGCTGATCAGCCGGAACATGGGCTTGCTTGGCGTACTTTTGGCAGCCTTTGCATGTCTTGACCAATCGTTCGGCCTTTGCCTGAGCTGTAAGCCAGAAATATCCATGTCTAAAAGCTTTTGCCACTAAAGATTTGGCTGTAGCATGGTGACCACACTCGCCTTCGTGGATTTCTCTTAAGATTTCCACTCCTTCTTCCGAAGATACACAACGCTGAAAAACCCCAGAAGCACTCCATTTATGGAGCTCACCTTTAACAATAGTATAGGATTTTGCTCGTCAGATAATCTACCGGCTCAGCACCTCGTCTTCGGGTAATTTGCCATCTACCAAATAATCGAGGTAGGGTTGAGTCCAGCTGGGAATTATGGCCAGAACTGCTATCAAAGGTGAGTTGGATTTGGTCAGATATTCCTCATCTACTCCCTTTATGGAGGGAACTTTGAGGTGCTCTAAAAAAGCGCCATCCGGGACCTCTTTCCGCGCAGAACCTATCCGAGATAGTGCGTCTGCTTCCTCATTTTCTGCTTGAGGGATGTGTTGAACTTCAAACCTTTCGAACAATTTAGATAGATCATCCACGACAGCATTATATGTTGTCATGTGTTTATTTGCATTACAAATATCCGACACTTGTTGAGCAACAAGATCCGAATCTCCATAACACATCAAACGACGGATGCCAATATCCTTAGAAATCCGGATTCCATGTAGCAGTGCTTCATACTTGGCAATATTGTTTGTCACTGTGAAGTGGATCTACAACACATATAAAATTTCATCTCCTTGGGGTGATTTGAGCACCACGCCAGCCCCCGAGCCCCCTCGAGCCTTAGACCATCGAAAAAGAGGGTCCAATATTCTGACTCAGGGAGGGTCCTGGTCTCCTTCATCTCTGTCCAATCAGCGACAAAGTCAGCAAGGATTTGGGATTTGATTGCTATTCCAGGTTTATACTCAATGTCAAATGCTGAAAGCTCTATTCCCCATTTGGTGACGCATCCTGTGGCGTCACTGTTGTTGATTATATCTCTCATGGGAGCTGTGCTCACCATGGTAATTGAATGCTCCTGAAAGTAGTGTCATAACTTACGAGATGGTAGAAAAACACCATAAGCCAACTTTTGATAGTGCGGATACCGCTGTTTTGATTCTATCAGGACCTCACTGACAAAGTAAGTCGGACGCTGCACGAGGTGCTCCTGATTTTCCTCTGGTCTCTCCACCACCATGAAGATACTAACGACCTTATTAGTCGCAGCAAGATAGAGCAACATCGGTTCCTGAGGTTCCAGCGCTGCGAGGATAGGAACAGAGAGAGTACTTTCTTCAGGTCTTGTAGTGCAGCTTCCGCTTCATCAGTACAAACAAAATCCTTGGTCTTTTTCAGTAGTTTGTATAATGGTGCGGCTCTTTCACCAAGCCGGCTGACAAATCGACTGACCACAGCAATGCAACCAGATAATCTTTGTACGTCCTTCAGGCGAGTTGGCCTGGAAATATTGAGTATAGCCTTGATTTTGTCTCGGTTCACCTCTATGCCTCTTTGAGACACGATAAAACCTAACAATTTTCCGGCTGGTATTCCAAAGAAGCATTTCTTCGGGTTAAGCATCATGTTGTATTTTCGTAAATTGGCGAACGTTTCCTCCAAGTCGGAAATCAGCATTTCCTTCTTTTTGGACATCACCGCAATATCATCCACGTATGCATATACGTTGCGTCCGAGTTGGTCGTGGAGGCAACGCTGCATCGTGCGCTGGTACGTAGATCCTGCGTTCTTCAGCCCAAAGGGCATCGTAACATAACAGAAGGTTCCGAAAGGGGTTATGAATGAAGTCTTGATTTTGTCAGATTCCTTCATCCAGATTTGGTGATAACCGGAATATGCCTCGAGAAAACAGAGGAGTTCTGAGCCTGCCGTAGAATCGATAACTTGATCAATTCTAGGCAGAGCGAACGGATCTTTTGGACAAGCCTTGTTCAAGGCAGTATAATCAACACACATCCTTAAATCAGTGGTGTCCTTTTTAGGGACCATTACAGGGTTGGCTGACCAATTAGTATGGATGACCTCTTCTATGAATCCGGCTAACTCGAGTCGTGCTAGTTCCTTAGCTATTGCCTTACGCTTTTCATCGCCGAAACGTTGTAGGGACTGTTTGACGGGTTTAGCATTCGGGTTTACATTTAGAGAGTCCTCGACAAGTTCCCTAGGTACTCCGGTCATGTCAGATGGCTGCCATGCGAAGATATCTTGATTTGCTTGGAGGAACTTGACGAGCGTGCTTTCCTATGCGCTACCTAGGCCTACGCCTATCTGGGTCACCTTGGAGGGGTCATGATCCTTCAACGGCATCTTCTTCGTCTCTTCTGATGCCTTGAGCTCTAGATTTGGCTTTGTAACCTCCTTCTTTGTTGCGGGCATCTCGGACGGATCTATGCTCTTCTTGATCTCCTGGTACTCCTGGGCGTGCAGCACGGCTTTAGCAAAGGCGGCATTTCCATCCTCGCACTCTCGCGCTTTCTTTGGGTCTCCCCTGATGGTGATCACGGACCTAGAATTTTCATCATATTGTAAATGTAACACGGACGAGCCATAAAAGCCCAGTAAGCCAGACGTTCGAATATAGCGTGGTACGCGCTCTTGAACGGAACCACTTCGAAGGAAAGTGCCTCCGTCCGATAATTCTTTGGAGTTCCAAAGGTAACACCCAAAGTAATCTCTCCCAGGGAATTAGCCTGTCTTCCTGGGACAACTCCGTGAAAGATCACAGACTTATGGTTCAGCTGGGTTTCCGAGATCTTCATCCGGCGTAGCATTTCGACATAGAGAATATTGATGCTGCTACCACCGTCCATGAGGGTCTTGGAGAAACCATAACCGTCAATAAGTGGGTTGATGATTAAGGCGTATTTTCCTCACCTGTGCAACTTAGGTGGATGATCAGCGCGGTTAAATGTGATTGCCACTTCCGACCAGTCCAAGTATTGAGGGACAGCCGAAACTGTTGTGTTGAGCTCGTGTAGAACTGCTTTCTTGACCTTTGCTGGTTGAGATCCAAGGAAAGTGACGTAAGTGTCCTTCTTGGTGGGAAATGTTTTCTTCCCTTTGGCTTGGGATTTGAAGCATCAGCTTCATCCATGTCGGAATCTTCCTTGGTCTCTTTTTCTTTTTCAGGATTTTTCTTTCCCTTCTTCCGCTTAGCTTTGTAGCCCGCGGTGTCATCTCTTTTGATGGCGTCATTGAAACGACACTCAACGTTGGTGTGGGACGATCCCCCATTGGCGTCTAGGTGATGCACACATGGGTTATTGGCAATGTCGGCCCAAGAGTAGGTTTTTCCTGGTTGCTGGTCTCCTCTACCTTGGACTCTTGAAGTTCCACACCCACGCTCGCGACCTTCGCCATGTCCTCCTCGTCCTCCAGATCCGAAAGTAGCAGTGACCACTGCCGTTTCCACATTGGGTTTTTCTTTCGAGGTATTTTTATGCTTCTGAGCCTGTTGCTTTGGTTGTTTTGCCGACTGTGGCACAGCTAGGGCATTGAGTAATCCCTCTGCATCGTCGTCGGCATCTGCATACTTGCTCGCTGTTTCTATCATCTCTCCCAAATCAGTGACCTTGTCACACTTCAAGCGATGGCGCAATAGACCAATTGGGAGACCTGCGATGAAAGCTTCAATCGCGGTTTGATTGTTTACTCCTTCACAGGAGTACTTGGTGTCGATCCATCGTCCGAGGTAATCTCGGCAAGTTTCTCCGGCCTTCTGGGTGCAACGCTGTAGGTCTCCGATTGTACAGGACCTCCGATATGTGCCTTCGAACTTCCGAAAGAACGCACTTTGCATGTCATACCAGTTGTGGATGGTGTTCTCCGGAAGTTAATTGAGCCATGATCGTGCCGTCTTCCGCAACATAAGTGGGAGATATCGGGTTGCGACCTGGCTGTTTCCGCCTTTAGCGATGCAGCAAGCTTGGAAAAAATCCTGTAGCCAGGTATCTGGCCGAGCAATGCCGTCGTAGGCCTGGATATGCCTTGAGATAGCAAATCCTTCCGAGAATCTTGTAGCTCTGATGCGTGGTCCGAAGCACTTTGGGCCCACATAGATATCATCATTTTCGTAGCGTCGTGCCTCTATATTGGAGTTGATCCTGTGCCTTGCGTCGTTTGGGGATAGAGATCGTCCCGAATGCCGGCTGTGGCTGTGGTGCCTTGGAGCCGGACTTCGGCTTCTGCCACCACCTCCTCCGCCATGTCGTCCTCCTTGTCCCCCTTGGGAGCCGTTGTGATGACTTCTTGTTGGAGAGGGTGGGGCAGCTAAATTGTTTCCGGCTGATCGCTGGCCTCCGTCCGGAGCGTCATTATTCCGGTTCTGGGGAGGGTCTTCACTATGATGAGTCCCCTGCCGGCTTGTCCCAGCATGGTTTCCGTCATTCCTTTGTCCATCATCCCACCACGGTGAGGCTCAGTCGGACGGCTTGCATGTCTAGGAGGTGGCATTTTTTGATGATCCTCCTCCTATCGTTTCTCTTTATCTTCTCCCCTTCGATCGTTCGACTCTCGTCGGGGAGGGTTCCTCGGATAGAGTGCAGCAATGGCCTCTTGCTCGGCCGCTGGAGCGACGTTGCTCCAGTCACGTGCGGTTCTGTGATGGTGTCCTGACGATCCAGTTCTGGAGTAGTTATCTTCCCGTCGGTCGGAACGGTGACGCTGTTCCGGAACACGCTGGGGCCTTATATCATTCTAGGCTGAGTCCGTGTGGTATTGGTCGGATTTCGAGACCAGTTTTCCACTTCCGGATTTCCTAGCCATTTGTTGCTCCAGACCCTTGGTGAGTAGCTTGATGCCCAATCGAACCTGTTCTACGCCTGGGTTATTTGACAGGATATCTCGCGCTGCGACAATGTTTTGTAACGGCGTTGGGTACACCAGATCTCCTTTGTTGTCGAGATGAGGCATCCCTAGATCTCCTTCAAAGAGGACCCTGTTCACTTCCGGAAACTTAGTGTCACCTGTGTAACGTTTTTGGGTCTTCTGATGCAACCGAGACATGTAATCCTTAGTTGCCATGCATTTCTTTTCCCCTCGATGTTTTTGGCTTCATCCAGGAGTTGTTGACGAGGCGCTTCTAGGGCTTGAGCCCTTTCGTCTAGTTCTTCCGCAGTAAGTTCTGCAGCTGTAGGGATAGGTGTGGTTAGTGCAGCATCCATGAGTTTACGCGCACCTTCGGTTATCACGTGTCCATCCACCGATTCTTCTTTTTTCGGCTCTTCTAGGATAAGTGCTCCATCCGAGTCTTCTTCGTATTCCTCGGCAATCACCTCCTCTGTCAGAGGGTCTTTTGCCGGGGTCTTGTTCTTCTTGTTCCTCTTCTTTGCCTTCTTGGCAGTGCCGGTAGTAAAGACGGCTTTGGGTCCGTTTCCCGGAGTCAAGCTCTAATCGGTACTTTCGGACATCTGGACCTCGGGATTATCTTCGACGTCCATGTCATCCTGCGCTTAGGGAGGGTGTTCCCCGGATCCTTCATCCATGGCTTCTCCTTCTTCTACAGCTTTGGAGTTATACTCCTCTTCATATTCCGCGGAGAACTTTCAGAAATCTGCTGATGTCATCGATTCATCTGAGGATGCGGGTACGTTGGCATTTGTTCCAATTGCCTCCAGCACAAAGTCAGTGTTTTCTCCAGCATCCGCAGAGCCGGATTCGGATCCCACGTTTCCGATGAAGTGTGACGCGTGCTTCCTGAGGTACCTACGGCTTTCGCGATCAGCCATGTCGAAACTTTTGATGGTCTCAAGGATTGCATCTGTGCTTGCATCTTGTAGTATCATACGTCGCAGTGTGTACCTTAGGAACGGCCTGTCTATCCCGGCATCGTCAAAGCTGGAATCAGTGCCATTGACTAGATCCTCCTAAATTTCGACTTCCACGGGTGGGTTGACTGGGATCCGGCTTCTCCAGGGAGATCCACTCCAGATTTGACTTGGACCGCTAGGTATTTTTCAGGCTCGGATTTCTCCACTATCTCCGCAACTGGTGCGGGCTGGGTAGGATTAGGTTTTTCTGAGATCTGGAACTCTACCGCCTCCGTTGACAAAGGGGACCCAGAAGATTCTTCTACCTCTATCATCACCGATGGGGTGGGTGGGGCAGGTTCAGCGAAACCGATGTAAACATCGATCTCGCCAAAAGACATGATTGTGTAGGCAGTCATAGCCTCCCTAGCCGGAATCCAAGTCTCGTCGGGAACGATGAGAGGGACATCACTGGCGTAGAGGATGCAACTGACGGCGATAGTCTCACCGATTCCGATTCTTGCAGATTCCGCCCGGAACGCAGATCCGAAGCTCACTTGCCCCACGGTGGGTGCCAACTGTCATCGGATTGAGGACAAGTACGCCATGAGGGGGTCCTCGAGGCATGCAGAAGAGAGGCGTGTGAGACGTACGGTGTTCCGGGACGGTGAGCACACAAGTTTACCCAGGTTCGAATCCACCGGCTTTGGACGGATCCTACTCCTGCTAGCAATCAAGTAATACGACAAAGCCGAAATATGGGTTACAAGGGTTTCGCCTGTGCGAGTTGAGATTGTAGAGTATTGAGGTGTGCCCTAAAGGCTCTCCCTAGGACGGCTTATATAGATATCCGGCCTAGGGTTTATATAGAGAGATCTATCCGGCTACGACTAAGAGTTGGTTACAGAGTACATCTTGAACTACAAGTAACATTATGGGCCTAAGTCGGTAAGTCTTCTGGGCCTTCCCGTAGCCGGATTGGACTCCGTCTTTCTCCCTGACTGGGCCGCCCGTGAAGGAAAGCTCTAACCCGAAGTGGGCCACCCTGGTCAGTGAGGAACTGTGAGGATACCCGGAAAGCATATCCCCAACACTTTTTTATGTTATGTATCCGTATTTTTCTTTTTATTTCTTTCTTAGGAAAATTTTAGGAAATCTATCCAAATTGGGTTGGGGAAAGGTTCTAGGAAGGTAGATTGGTACCCAAAGAAACATACATGTGGAACAAAACCACGAAAAATGCACAAAGTCTAGAGATCGATCCAAAGGCAATTTGGGGCTCTTTTTTTTGGGGGGGGTTCAAATTTTTGGTGGATAGAAGAAAATTTTGTGGAGGATTTCATGAGCAACAAAGCTCTTGATCAATTATGTTGAGGGCTAACCTCAAGGATGGCCTGATGTTTCATGAATCCCTTGAAATCAAGGAGGGGGATGAGGGAGAGGAGGAAATCCGCTAACTCACGCACGAAAAACACAATGAACAAACGCACACTCGAAGACATGATAGACACCTATAGCTCACGTGGGATATGACCGGTCCAGCGCAATCCCTAGGATCACTGTCGGGCGGAGTGCTCTCTCTCTCGAATCGACACGGCGAGTGGGGAATCTCGGTGAGATCTTGACGTATTGGCAAGGGGCTCCGATGCCAAGGCCTTGTACAACAAGGGAGGCATGATGCAAACTCCAACGAGGTGGGGGATAATTGGTGCTTGTTTCTCAAGGAGCATTAGACTAGAAATTAGGAAGATCCACAAGGCTGTCTTCTAATTTCAATTATCCAAGTCTCAGTAATAAAAGGGGATGTGGGGGCTATATATAGGCCAGCCACTAAAATAGGGGTAGTTGGGGTACAAAAGGGTAAATACTGGGCGAAATAGGAATATTCTCGGGTATCAAACCCTGGTTGACTTTGACACTGGGTCATTCTAGCGATAAGTATGGCATGACCAGAATGTGTGCAGGAAATTCCGGTCACCGCCGGTTGTTTTGGTCGGTCGCGGAAAACACGTACATAAGTGCACTTCGGTCTTCACAGGATGGTTTTTGTGGTCGCTGAAAATTCTGGCGTGGGGGCCGGTCCGCCGGGATGGCCACCAGCAGTTTCGGCGCAGGAACCGGTCCGTCAGACCTGGCGCTGATTTGAGCTAGAACTCCGTCTTGAGATGGCTTGGCTCCTTCTCTTGGCACTTCTTCATGGTTTTCATATCAGAGGATGCATAGGTATTGGCATGAAGTAACAAGTTGTCCAAGGATGAATCAATATCACATGTACGTAAGGAGCGAATTCACCTTAGCTTGAACGACCTTGGCTTGTGCACGACTCATTGGTCCACTTGGGAGACTTGGTTGTGTAGATGCAGAGACGTCCATAGGATGGGCTACATCATCACGTTACACGCACATGCACGCACCACGATGCGCGCGGACACACCACTCACACACGCATGCACCCTGTCACCTATATAACACACACTCTCGCCACACCACCCGGTGAACACACACGCTCATCGCACATACCATGCGGGACACACGCACGCAACCCCCGCCTCCTCCCGATCGATCCCCACATACCTCGCCACCTACCCCGTCGACACCGTATTCGAATCAGAACTACCCCTATCTCCCACCCAAGCGCCACCGGTCCTACCTTCTTCAAGCTTTGTCCCAGTCCCTGCCTACTTGATCCTGACACCCAAGGTCTCCTCCATCCTCCCTTTGATGATACAGCCCGTCCTACGGACGTCCATCTACACCACCAAGTCCCCCAAGTGGACCAATGACTCGCGCCCGAGCCAAACTCCTACAAGCTAAGGTTAACTCGCTCCTATCCTCGTGTGACTTTTATACATCCTTCGATGGCTTGATACTTCATGCAACTACTCTATGTATTATTAGATATGAAGCCCCAACGCATCACCAAGCCCCCATGGATGAAATACAAGGAGCCGGACGTGAAGAAGATGCTGCTAAGGCTGAAGCCTCGGAGTCTTCGGCCCTAAGGCCTAGAGTCTCCAGCCGACAACCCCGGAGTCTCTAGCTAGGACTTCAGACCAGTCTCTGGACCCCTGCCTGGAGCATTCAGTACACCCCCATGGAGTCTTCACCGAAGAGCATTGCCACCCCAGAGTCTCCGGCCCAGCCAACCCGGAGTCTCTAGCCTTTGATCTGGAGTCTCCGGCTAGGACTCTAGACCCCCTCAGGAGCTCTCCGTATGCCACCCAAGAGTCTTCTTCGGAGACTGAGCTCCATCCCAGAGTCTCCGGTCCTTTTGAGGGCTAACCTCGTGGGTGGCCCGATCTTCATAGATCTCATGGTCAAATTGATGGGAAAGCGAGGGGAAAGGGATAAGGTAGTGTCATGGTGGTGGCACGGCAGATGCCATGGGTAGGCCAATGATGGGGCCAAAGTGTGCTAGAGGTATCCAGGGAGGGATGCTGTGGTGATTCCACACACAGATGCTTTTATTCTCTCTATCAATGGTGTTGACAGATGCTCCTTGAGATGTTCATGGGAGGAGGAAGAAGATCCTCACTACTGCCCACACCTCTCTCTAGGATTTTCCCTTAGTAAAAATGGCCGACCCCCTCTATGGAGATCATGGCCCCCCTTATATAGGGGAGGTCAGGTTACAATTTAGGGCATACGTGGAGGGCATATTCTCCGAATATGGCTCTCCCTAAATAGCAAAGCGGTGCTCCTCTTTTCCCTTTGTAAGCCGCTCAGGACTCATGGTGCAAGCCTCTCTAAGCCCCTCTGTGGCACGGCGTCATGCGACAAAGGCAACGTCACCTTTGTCGGCCCGTACTCGCTGGTCCTCCTCTCTGTCCTTTGCGCTCAAGCTACAGTGGAGAGAGAGAAAAGCTTTGACCTGGCTACTTCCTGGTTAACTAGGCTTTGGGGTACTAGCATACAAGTAACATAGATGATGCTGGCATATAATATATGTCGGCCCAGGTAACGTTGGATGAATGTTGTTCAGGCCGGTTTAGCCGTAAGTCGGCTTGCCTTGAGGTAACTCGGCCAGCTCTTGCTTTGACTGTTCCTGTACCTCAGCTAACATTGCCATTATACCCCATCTTGAGCCTACCCGGGGTTATCCCCCCAACATTAGTCCCTGAAGTTGGTGCGGTCTTAGCAACTTCAGCTGATAAGGGCACAATAGGTTCAACCCATCGAGTTCTTTGTTCCTTTTGCCAAGTTACTCTCATGTCGGCAAGCTTTTTTCAGTGACTTTATGTCACCTTTGATTTCCCTTGGCTCGTTCCGAGTTATTCCTTGTTGGCCGGGTTATATTCTCATATCTGGGTTACCCACTTAGATTCCTTCCTTCTCGTGTACACTTCCCCACATCCTACGTGGAGGGTAATCATTACTTTGCCTTATTTTAAGGGCATGCGCCATTTATTGCGCATGTTGTCAAGGGTTACTGCGCCAACGTCACATCATGGGTGCCTCTTCGATAACCACAGTGCCACATCATGTCATAAGATCTGCTGCCCAGTCTGGCCCTTTGATGACCCACAAGTATAGGGGGTGTATCGCAGTATTTTCGAGGGAAGTGAAACCTAATTTATTGATTCGACACAAGGGGAGCCAAAGAATATTTATAAGCCTTAACAACTGAGTTGTCAATTCAGCTGCACCTGGAAACAATCTTGCTCACAACAGTTTATCAGTAGCAATAGTTTTGTAGTACGAATAGGAAAGTAGCAACTGTAGTAAAGTAAAGACAGTGGTAACAAAAGCAGTAAATAGTGGGATTCGAGTGCGGTAGGCATAGGGATGGATGGACGGGCGTTGCATGGACAAGACAATTCACATAACAATCAGAACATAGGGCAATTGAAGATAAAGAAGATAAAGCATCCAAGTACTAGATAATCTTAGGCATGTGTTCCATATATAGTCATACGTGCTCGCAATGAGAACTTGCACAACATATTTTGTCTTGCCAGCCCGTTTGCAGCGGGGCCTCAAGGGAACTATTGGAAATTAAGGTGCTCCTTTTAATAGAGCACCGGAGCAAAGCATTAACACTACGTGAACACATGTGATCCTCACATCAAAGCCATTCCCTCCGGTTATCCTGATTTCTCTCACTTCGGGGCCATTGGTTCCGGACAACAACGTGTGTATAAAACTTGCAGATAAGACCAAAAACAATACTATCATAATGAATCAATAACATGTTCAGATCTAAGATCATGGCACTCGGGCCCTAGTGACAAGCATTAAGCACAACAAGTCGCAACAAAGTCATAAATCACTAATAAAAGATACTAGGCACCATGCCCTAACAATCTGATGCCATTACATGAACGATCTCATCCAAACCCTACCATCCCCATAGCCTACAGCGGGGGATTACTCACTCATAGATGGGGGAAACATGGATGGTCGATGGAGAAGCGATGGTGATGATGATGGTGATGATCTCCTCCAATTCCCCGTCCCGGCAGGGTGCCAGAACGGAGTTTCGGGTGCTGTTCTATGGAATCTGGTGGTGGCGGCAGAGCAGATCTCCTTCTGGAAAAACGTCGAACCCCCCGGAGTTTTTAGGTTAGAAGGCTTCTTATAGGCGAAGAGGGACCCCCGAGGGGGTGCCTGGGGGGCCCACACCACCCCCTGGCGCGGCCTGGCCTGGCCCGTGCCACCAAGTGGTGTGGCCACCCCCTGGCTCTTCTCCGTCTCGTATTCTGGCTCCTGGAGTCTTCTGGAAAAATAGGCACTTTGTCTTTTGTCCCGTCCAATTCCGAGAATATTCATTTTCTGACTTTCCTAGAACCAAAAACAGCAGAAAACGGGCAGCTGGCACTATGGCTATTGTTAATAGGTTAGTCCAAGAAATCATATGAAAAGTACTCCAAAGTGTGGTCAAAACACAATAAAGGAGATAAAACCAAGCATGGAACATCAAAAATTATAGATACATTTGCAATGTATCAACATCCCCAAGCTTAACTCCTGCTCGTCCTCGAGTAGGTAAGTGATAAAAAGAAAGAATAATTTTTGAGGTGACATGCACCATCAAAGACTTGATCAAAGTATTTCTAAATCATTTAAAGCTAGGATCATAGTACTTCAATCATAACATGAAAGACAAAGTTCTAGCAATAAGACAAACAAACTATGATGCAACATGAAAAGGCACAAACAAAAGATTCATGAATAACAATGCTTTGCAAGACGTTTGTTTGTTTCACATAAAGAAAACATAGCATAATGGCATTCAGCTTGTCCCTCATAGAGTAGCAAACATAAATGAATAGGACACCTTCAAAGTTTACAAGAGTGACTAGATACAAATAGTTTAAAACAAGGTATGCATCAATCAACAAGTCTTGGGACAATGCACATAGAACTAAGAATGGCCACTATGCTCTCAAGAAAGTGCTCATAGAATGTGTGAAGACTCAACAAGGAAATGAACAGGTTTGAAAAGTTTGAAAGGCTTTCAAATGCTGAAAGTATGGTACTCATTAGCTTTGAGGTCTCATTGCCCCTATCATAAAAATCTTTAATGTGGTTAAGGTGAAAGTGAGGTCCAATCTGAGTTATATGCGTGACAGACTATAAACTGAAAATCCCATGTCCCTTGAGTACGAGGGCCGCTCCTCATGCTACTCAACTTTAGTTACCGGTAAGTTCTTGTCATCGTAAATATGTGCGTATCATAGAGAACCGCCAATGGGGTACCCCTTGCCCGATGATACGGAAGAATCCCCATATCAAAATGACAAGGCAAGCAGACAATGAGTATCTCAACAATCTTCTTGTTTACCATGGGAAAATGGTGCTTTTTTCTCTCTTTCCACTTTTCATAAATCTCTTTTTTTTTTCTTTTTCTCAATAGCTATCTCTATTTTTTTATAAGAAGAATGCTTCATAGATACCATTATGGTTACGCTGCAGGTTTCCACCATGTCAGCATGGATTAGACTAGCGGCCCAGGCGTTTCTCTAACACACATACATAACTCCATGGACTTACAAGCTCCTCTTTTATTTCACACCGACGACATCCGCAAACAAAAGAGCAAGGTATCAACTGGGTATATATTTACAAGTGTTGAAAGCGTTCCCCGTGACAGCACGGTTCTGCTAATCCCCAGCCTATAATTTGCAAGCATATAACTTTCATGGAGAGTCACAATGGTTCAGGTTTATTAAGTGCAGGAAATAAAGTGTGCCATCAAGTTCGTGAGAGCTTTACTAACTAACTTTCTCATAACAAGCAAACATTTTATTCGGAAGAAAACAAGGCATATTGAATATGCACGGAAGTAGCAAATGATGCTAATAGATAGGTATGGTGGACACTTTGGCAATATTTGGTTTAGGGAGTTGGAAACTTGAGTAAAACATGCTTAGTGTAAGTGAAGGCTAGCAATAGCAAGGGAGCGACAAACTAAGAGAGCAATAATGGCCATAATCATGCAGAGCGACAAAACATCATTGATCAAAGCATAAAGTGATACTACAAGTTGAAAACTAAAGGATCATAAAGTCTTATGGTGACTTGGGATAGTCATAACATGGGGTGAGCAAGTGCCAAGTCAACCCAAATAAAGCATCAAAGGAGAATACCACTATACTATGCTTTAATATGCTAAAACAACACATGATTCATCCAAGGCACATTAAGCAATCTCAATTGTTTATAAAAAGTCATGCTACAGCAAATAATACTAAGCATAAAGCAAAAACAATATCAAGCATGGCATGACAAAGCATAGGCCACAGTCAAAAACAAGCTCTCTTTACCACTTAAGTATGAGCTTTCCTACTCTTTTCCAAACCAAACCAAACTATTTGAAAACCAATGTATAAAAGAGGGGGTCCAACCAATTTATTCAGAAAACTAAGCAAACCAAGCAAACTAAGAACCAAAACGAAAAACGAAAAAGAAGACGCTTCAAGAACAACACAACTGTGCATGAAACAATAAAAATGAAGTGTTTGGAAGAAACCTGGGTTTTTTATTAATGAAGAAGGGGATGCCTTGGGCATCCCCAAGCTTTGACACTTGTACTTCTTGGATATTTCTTGGGCTGACACGCGTGGCATCCCCAATCTTGAGCTTTAGTCCATCCTTCATCTCATTACTCATTCCTTCCATACATCTAAAAAATTTTCCTTCATACAAAACTTCACACAATCTTTATTAGCAACATTAGTGCACTCAAGATAATAGGTCTTAAGGTTCTGTTCTAACACCAAATAAACTTCCACTAGAACACTAGCTACTGTAGCACTTCCCTCAAAAAGCTCAATTCCCCAAAAGAACTCAAAAAGGAACCAACAAGAAGCAAATGCAGAAAATGGCAGAAATCTGTCAAAACAGATCAGTAGGTAAAGACGATATTTTTCGAAGACCTTGTGTTGCTCAAATCAAAAAGTGTTGATCTAACGAAAGTTAGATAACAACCTGGGGAAGAAGTGAAAAAATTCACGCCTCAAAAAGACATTTAGAGATTTTACACGAATTTTTATGGTGAAGCACAAAAATCTGTTTTAGGACAGCAACTTTCCCAATCACTACTTCTTTGTGATTAGAGGTTACTTTTGGCACAAAAAGAAAATAAAAAGGATAAGGAGTGGTTATTACAGAGGTAATAACTTCCAAGACTCATCTAGAACTTTTGGGTTATCTCCCAATAAGTATTTTTCTTTAACGCCTTTAAGTTAGGCATAAGCAAAAACTAAAATGGATAGAATAGAAGTAAGCGGAGATAATCATAGTGAGAACATTGTTTTGTTCAATGAAATCCTTTTTTTAACAAGGTTTATCAGGTCTTGTTACCAAAACAATTTCATATGAGACAAAAACTTTGTATTCCACTAATGATTATGTTACCTCAACCTTGATAGCAATGGTCCCAATCATAATAGTTTCAAATTTTTCTCTTGTTAATGGATAATATATTTCTCCAACTTGAATGCCATGAACATGTTCAATTGAATTCAAAACCATAAGTCCTATCAATCTTCTTGGAGAAATAGACAGTATGTTCCTTGTCATTAACATTGAAGGTCACCTTCCCTTGATTACAATTAATAACAGCTCCTGCAGTATTAAGAAAAGGTCTCCCAAGAATAATAGACATATTATCATCTTTAGGTGTTTCAAGCACAACAAAATCAGTTAATATCAAGAAATTATGAGCCACTTGAATAGATACATCCTCACATATACCCACAGGAATAGTGGTAGATTTATCAGCCATTTGCAAAGATATATCAGTTGGTATTAATTTTTCAAGTTGAAGCCTCTTATAGAGAGAGAAAGGCATAACACTAACTCCAGCTCCCAAATCACACAAAGCAGTTCTAACATAACTATTCTTAATAGAGCAAGGGATAGTTGGAATCCCTGGGTCTCCAAGTTTTTTAGGAACCTTACCATTGAAGGAATAATTAGCAAGCAAAGTAGAAATTTCTTCATTAGGGATCTTCCTTTTATTCAAGACAATGTCCTTCATATACTTTGAGTAGGGAGGCAATTTAATAGCATTAGTTAAAGGAATTTGCAGGAATAAAGGTTTCATCCACTCACAAAACTTATTATAGTGTTCATCTTCCTTTGACTTGTGTTTCTTATCAGGGAAGGCATAGGTTTTTGGACCCAAGGTTCTCTTTCACTACCATGTTTCTTAGCAATAAAATCCTCTTTGGTGTATTTAGTATTCTTAGTGTGGTTTTCAGGTTATTCCTCAACTTTCTCTTCATTAGGAGCTTCATTTTCTTCATTACCACTTTCAGTTTCAGCATCAGAGATAGATATACTATTAGGATCTATAGCAGGTTCAGAGGGTTCTACAACAGTTTTATGTTTCTTTTTTCCTTTTCTTACGAGTAGAACCACTATTTTCAGCTTGTTGAGAATCCTGCTCAATTCTTTTGGGTTGCCCCTCAGGATATAGAGGATCTTGGGTAGCAGCTCCACTTCTAGTTCTAATTTCATAAGCATGTTTTTCTTTAGCAGCATTAACTAGCAAGTCGTTTTGTACTTTAACGAGTTGATCTATTTGAGTTTGAACCATTTGAAAGTGTTTAACAATCATTTTAACATCATTAGAGGTTCTTTCCACAATATCTTTCAACTCAACAATAGCTCTAGTGTTTTCCATTAGATGATTTTGTACCCTTTTATTAAAATTATCTTGCTTAACAATAAAGATATTGAATTCTTCTAAGCGTTGATCAGGAGGTTTAGAGTAAGGGATATCACCTTCATCGAAGTGTTGGAGAGAGTGTACCTCAATAGTGGATGAGTAGGTAATAGGCTTACATAATTCTTCTATAGGAGGTAAATTCTTGACATCTGCGGCTTTAATTCCCTTCTCCTTAAGACATTTCTTAGCTTCCTTCATCACTTCATCATTTAATTCAATAACTCCCCTCTTCTTTCATGTCGGAATAGGCACTGGAATAGAAGGTTCAGATACACTTAATTTAGGTGTAGCTTGTTTGGAGGAGTCCAATCTTCATAATTCTTACTTATCTTAGCCATTAATTCCTCAGCTTCCTTTGGAGTGCTATTCCTGAAAACACAATCAGCACAACTATCTAGGTATGTCCTAGATTCTTCAGTTAGTCCATTATAAAATATATCAAGAAGCTCATTCTTAGGTAATGGACTTCCAGCCTGTGCATGAATCAAAGCACAAAACGTTGCCCAAGATTCAGGCAATACCTCTTTTCTCCCTGTTTAAAATCAAAAAGTTCCTGCAAAATAGCATGTCTAGCACTAGGAGGAAAATATTTCTGCAGGAAATTACTAATCAAGCACTCAGGGCTATCAATAGATCCAGGAGGCAAATTACTAAACCAAGTTTTAGCTTCTCCTTTCAGTGAAAAGGGGAAGATCTTGGCAACAAAGTAAGTATGCATCTTAATATCATTAGAAAACAAGCCACTCATGGTAGAAAGTTCATTCATATGTGCTACCGCACTTTCATTCTTAGTCCCACAAAAAGGTTCTTTCTCGACAATAGCTATGTAAGATAGATCGAGAGAGAAAACATAATCTTTATCTGTAATGTTTATGGGAGAAGCAGCAAACTTAGCAATAGGAGACAATTTGGGTCTAATAGTACGCCTCTCAAGGAGACTGTTAGCAGCGCTCCTATCATGGGTGTTTTTACATTCTTTAATAAATTCATCGGTCATCTCAACATAACCATCTTCAATATTAGAACTCTTACTAGACTCAGGTGAACTAACAGGTGTGGTAGTGTCTTCATTAGGAGTTTTGGCATTTCCAGCTATAGTTCTAGCAATCGTTGCATCTAGGAAAGGACCTAATGAACCACTCTTATCAAGCACATTAGAAGCAGCATCATAAGCATCAAAAGTTTCAGATTCAGCAGTAGTAGCAGTCTGTGTAGCATGTGCATGTGGTGGTGTAACAAGCTTACTTAAAACAGATGGTGAATCAAGAGCATCAGAGGTGTTCAGGACCGTACCTCTTCTTGTAGTGGATGGTAAAATAGGAAACTTGCCATCACGAGACTTACCCATGATGGATGGATAGCAGCGAACAATAGAGAATCCAAGTGAACTTGATAAATAAAGCTATGATCCCTGACAATGGCGCCAGAAAATAGTCTTGATGACCCACAAGTATAGGGGGTGTATCGCAGTATTTTCGAGGGAAGTGAAACCCAATTTATTGATTTGACACAAGGGGAGCCAAGGAATATTTATAAGCCTTAACAACTGAGTTGTCAATTCAGCTGCACCTGGAAACAATCTTGCTCACAGCAGTTTATCAGTAGCAACAGTTTTGTAGTAGGAATAGCAAAGTAGCAACAATAGTAAAGTAAAGACAGCAGTAACAAAAGCAGTAAACAGTGGGACTCGAGTGCGGTAGGCATAGGGATTAGAACAGTGGGCGTTGCATGGACAAGACAATTCACATAGCAATTAGAACATAGGGCAATTGCAGATAAAGAAGATAAAGCATCCAAGTACTAGATAATCCTAGGCATGTGTTCCATATATAGTCATAAGTGCTCGCAATGAGAACTTGCACACCATCTTTTGTCCTGCCGACCCGTTTGCAGCGGGGCCTCAAGGGAACTATTGGCAATTAAGGTGCTCCTTTTAATAGAGCACCGGAGAAAAGCATTAACACGCCGTGAACACATGTGATCCTCACATCAAAGCCATTCCCTCCGGTTATCCCGATTTCTGTCACTTCAGGGCCATTGGTTCCGGACAACAACGTGTGTATACAACTTGCAGATAAGACCAAAAAAATACTATCATAATGAATCAATAACATGTTCAGATCTGAAATCATGGCACTCGGGCCCTAGTGGCAAGCATTAAGCACAACAAGTCGCAACAAAGACATAAAGCACTAATAAAAGATACTAGGCACCATGCCCTAACAATCTGATGCCATTACATGAACGATCTCATCCAATCCCTACCATCCCCATAGCCTACAGCGGGGGATTACTCACTCATAGATGGGGGAAACATGGATGGTCGATGGAGAAGCGATGGTGATGATGATAGCAATGATCTCCTCTAATTCCTCGTCCCGGCAGGGTGCTAGAACGGAGTTTCTGGTGTTGTTCCGTGGAATCTGGTGGTGGTGGCGAAGGGGAACTCCTTCTAGAAAAACGTCAAACCCCCCGAAGTTTTTAGGTCAGAAGGCTTCTTATAGGCGAAGAGGGAGACCGAGGGGGTGCCTGGGGGGCCCACACCACCCCCTGGCGCGGCCTGGCCTGGCTCGCGCCACCAGGTGGTGTGGCCACCCCTGGATCTTCTTCGTCTCGTATTCTGGCTCCTGGAGTCTTCTGGAAAAATAGGCACTTTGGCTTTTGTCCCGTCCAATTCCGAGAATATTCATTTTCTGACTTTCATGGAACCAAAAACAGCAGAAAACAGGCAGCTGGCATTGTGGCTCTTGTTAATCGGTTAGTCCAAGAAATCATATGAAAAGTACTCCAAAGTGTGGACAAAACACAAGAAAGGAGATAAAACCAAGCATGGAACATCAAAAATTATAGATACATCTGCAATGTATCACCCTTCCTGTGGCTTGCTGTTGATTGGTCGACCCGGCAAATACACGGCCACACCATGCGGTACGCCTCACCGAACGATCCCACTACCCCACTAGGGGCCTGGTTAAATAGGGGAACGGGGGCGTCCCCTTAGCCATTCCCCACTCGCTTCCTCCCTCTGCCTATTTTTCTTCTTACTCGCAGCACCGCTGCCGCCGCTTCCATTCAGCGCTAGCGTCGTCATCACTGCATCCTGTCCCGCATCTGCATCCCCACAGGTGAGCCACTCGCCGCTGCTACAGGTCTGTGCCATTATAGGCCCTTTCCCCCTGCTCTAGATTTCTTTTGTGAGGAGGAAGATCTAGAAATGTCTCAGGAGATGGCGGCCGTCGAGGAACACGAAGAGGGCAGTGCCACCCATGAGTGCGGCGCTTGGGCTAGTTCTTGGTTGAGCCAAGACGATTTGGATTGGCCCGTCCGGCCCCGCCGCGTCTTCGCCAGAGTCTGCTACCACCTCGCTGGCAACGAACTTGCCCCTTCTCCCGAGACGGGTGAGTTCGTAGTTTTTCTCTCCCACTTCTAGCGCGGATTTGGCCTACCTGCCAACGATTTCTTCTATGAATTCCTCACTACCTTTTCTCTTCAACCCCACTATCTTCCGGCTAACACAATCATGTCTCTTTCTGCTTTCTCCTCCGGGGTTGAGGGATACCTCGGCCTATAGCCCTGCTTAGCCATTTGGTTCAAATTCTCCGGCTTTAGAGCCAATGTTTTTCCTGATAAGGACCTTGGCCCCGCCGACAAATCTCCAACCTAGTGCAAGGCGGCTTCCATCTCACCTCAGTAAGGGTCCGAGTTTCCCTGAGTTGCACGCTTTGAGTCCTACTGATATGGGGTGGCCCGATCTTCTCATTAAGCGGATGGCGGTGGTGATGGTGGATGATAGATAACTAGCATGTAGCTATGAACTCTTCCGCTCGATCCCTGATGCCAATGCAATAGCTCTCGAACCTTGTACGATATTCACAACACCACGCTCTTGCACACGCGGCTGTTGACCGCGAACGGTAGTTTACAATCTACTAATTTCTTATCGAACAACAGATCACACTCAATTGCATTAGTATAATTCGATCACAAGGTAATTCTAGAGGTTCTAGATAGAAACAACTCCAAAATAGTTTTAATGTGGTCTGACCTAATCTAGAGGGTGTTCCCAGGCTTATATGGCTGCCGGAACGTCTAAAAAACGTGAAATGAAAACATGTCTGATACATTCTGGTACGTTCGGATCAGACGGAAACTTATAGGGGCGGATTATCCGGTCTAAGTGGGCTAGATTATCCGGGGGCCGGATTTCCCGGGGAAAAGTCCGGTCAAATATCTGCCTTGAGACTAAACGTCACGCCGAAAGGCCTTAGCCGATTTTCTTGAAGTGGGCCGGATTATCCGGGGTGTGGGGCTGGATTTTTCGGGGGTCTTGGACTCCTCCTAGTTGTTCTTGATGATCTCCTCTTGCACCTTCCTCCTGCTCCTCCCTCGCGCATCCTTGGGCGATCATCATGTTGGGCTTCTCTTGTAGCCCTTCTCCTCCTCGCGCCATGCTTGTTTCTCCAATGAACCTAATCATATGTAAATGCGTAGACTTAGGTAGTATAAAGTTCTCATCGATTAAATTACCAGATTCGTTTAGGAGTAAATTCACCTGATGTTCAAGTAAGTTAGCACGAGCTCTTGTAATGGGTCCAATTCTAATCTCATTGGCCTGATCCTGTCTTGCAATAGTTGGAGCATCTGAAGTAGTCATTAGGGTAGGTGTAATTGTAGGGATGTCCTCATCATCTCCCCCGCCCTTCAAAAGGCATCAACCTCGATGCTGCAAGGTCTTCTCCATCATATGGTGATAAGTTAGCAACGTTGAAACTGTTGCTAACTCCACCAAATTCAGCAATAGGTATATCAATCGAGTAGGCATTATCATTAATCTTGGCTAACACCTTGTAAGGACCAGCACCACGTGGCTTCAATTTTGATTGTCTAAGTAGTGGGAACCTATCCTTGCGCAGATGTACCCAAACCATGTCACCAGGCTTGAACAACACTTCCTTCCTTGCTTGATTCCTTGTAGAAGCAATGTTCTTGCCTTTATTTTATATAGCCTATCGAGTCTTCTCATGAATCTTCTTCATATATTCAACACGCTTTGAGGCCTCCATATCAACTCTCTCATGTAATGTCAAAGGCAACAAATCAAGTGGCGTCAATGGCTTGAAACCATACACCACCTCAAAAGGACAAAGTTGAGTAGTCGAATGCACAGCCCTATTGTAGGCAAACTCAACATGTGGCAAACACTCTTCCCACTCCCACAAATTCTTATTTATCATAGTCCTCAGTAATTGTGACAATGTTCGATTTAGCACCTCCTTTTGACCATCTGTTTGGGGATGACATGTAGTACTGAATAGCAACTTTGTTCCCAGCTTCCCCCACAAGTTCTTCCAAAAGTAGCTCATGAACTTCACATCACGGTCAGAAACAATCGCCTTAGGTACTCCATGTAATCTCACGATGTCCCTAAAAAATAGGTTAGCAACATGCGACACATTGTTGTTTTTGTGGCAAGGAATAAAATGAGCCACCTTAGAGAATCTATCCACTACCACAAATATAGAATCATGACCTCTCTAAGTTTTAGGTAGACCTAGCACAAAATCCATACTAATGTCTTCACATGGTGTAGTAGGTGCAAAGAGAGGTGTATACAAACCATGAGGCTTCAACTTTGATTTGGACTTGTGGCATGTAATGCAACAGCTCACAAATCTGTACACGTCACGCCTCATCTTGGGCCAATAAAAATGATCAGCAAGCATGAGCAATGTCTTCTCATGCCCAAAGTGACCCATCAAACCTCCATCGTGTGATTCCTGCACTAAGAACAAACGCAACAAAGATTCTGGAATGCATAGTTGTATAGGTCTAAACAAATATCCATCATGTATATGATACTTATCCCATGCGGTTTTAAGAGCACACAAACGATATGGTTCAGCAAAATCATGGTCAGTTGCATAAAGTGCACAAATACTCTCTAATCCAGGAATTTTCACATCAAGATTGGTTAATAGCATGTTCTTCCTAGATAAAGCATCAGCAACTACATTCTCCTTTCCCTTTTTATACTTAATGATGTAAGGAAAAGATTCAATAAACTCAACCCATTTAGCAAATCTTCTATGAAAGTTTGATTGAGCTTTCAAATATTTCAGTGCTTCATGATCAGAATGTATGATAAATTATTTTGGCCACAAATAATGTTGCCAACCTTCAAGTAGTCTAACAAGTGCATACAATTCCTTATCATAAATAAGATAATTCAATCTAGCACTAGTAAGTTTCTCAGAAAAATATGCTATAGGGCGACCCTCTTGCATCAAAACGCCACTAATGCCTATACCACTAGCATCACATTCAACTTCAAATTGCTTTGAAAAGTCAGGTAATGCAAGTAATGGTGTAGAAGTAAGCAAACGTTTCAATGTATCAAAAGAAATATCTTGGGTTGCGCCACATATAAATGGCACACCTTTCTTAGTCAAATCATTCAATGGTGCAGCGATAGTGCTAAAATCCTTGACAAAGCGCTTATAGAAACCAGCTAAACCATGGAAACTACACACTTGACTCACATTCATGGGAATAGGCCAATTCTGAATTGATTCAATTTTAGTTTGATCTACTTCTACCCCATGCTTAGATACAACAAATCCTAGAAATATGACCTTATCTTTTGCAAATGTGCACTTCTCAAGATTAGCATATAGTTTATTATAACGCAACCCTTGCAAAACTTGTCGGATATGATTACAATGTTCAGTTTCATTGTGGCTATAGATAAGTATATCATCAAAATAAACAACCACAAAACGACCAATACAATCTCTCAAAACATGATTCATTAATCTCATGAATGTACTAGGTGCATTAGTAAGACCAAACGGCATAACTAACCACTCATACAAACCAAATTTTTTTTTGAAAGCAGTTTCCACTCATCCCCTTCTTTCATCCTAATTTGATGATAATCACCACGCAAATCAATCTTAGAGAAAATAGCAGCACCACTCAATTCATCTAGCATATCTTCTAAGCGTGGAATAGGATGATAATATCAAATAGTGTTGTTATTAATAGCTCTACAATCTACACACATGCACCATGTACCATCTTTCTTAGGCACTAAAATAACAGGAACAGCACAAGGGCTAAGAGATACACGAATGTACCCTTTATCTAGCAACACCTGTACTTGTTTCTGTATCTCCTTTGTTTCTTCGGGATTGGTCCTATAGGGTGCACGGTTGGGTAATGTGGTGCCAGGGATCAAGTCAATTTGATGCTCAATGCCACGCAATGGAGGAAATCCTACGGGTACATCTTCTAGAAACACATCACCAAAATCCTGCAAAACAGAAGAGACACCAAGAGAAATAGGGGTCATGTCGTTAGAAACCAATACCTCGCCCTTATACATGAGCACAAGCGGATGGCTGTAGGATCCTCATGAAATGCTCCCATATCTTCCTTGGTGGCTAATATTATAAGATTAGGCACTCTCTCACTTTTTGTTATATCACTCTTTGTAGGCTCTATTACATCATGAACAGCTGCAACACTATCTCGCCGAGCTATAGATTCATCCGTCAAGTTCACTTCTAGCTTCTGACGAGAATCATGCACAAGTTCTTGTGGTGTCATTGGCTGTAGAGTAATCTTCTTTCCTTTGAATTCCAAGTGATATGTATTGGCACGGCCATTGTGTTGCACATGGCGATCATAAAGCCAAGGCCGACCCAATAGAAGATGGCAAACAGTCATAGGAACCACATCAAAGTCAATAGAATCCTTGTACGACCCTATTTGAAAATTTACACGTACCATATGATTTACCTTCATCTCACCATTGTTGCTCAACCATTGTATGTAGTATGGCTTAAGATGAGGTAAATAAGTCAAATTCATCTTGGCACATAACTCCTTACTTGCAAGATTTCTGCAGCTACCTCCATCAATAATTACCTTGCAAGCTTTGTTAGAACCAACTAGAGCTTTTGTTTGGAACAAGTTGCAACACTGAGATTCATCAATAGGTTGCACACTAAGTATGCGTGAAGATACCACAATAGTTGGTGCACGCTCAGGATAAGCATCATCACCATCCTCGCCATCATAACTAGAATTGGCATCAATCTCATCTCCACTCTCATACTCACCTTATTCATTGACAAACATGACCTTGCTATTTGGACAATCTTTATTGTAGTGTCCTCTACCTCCACAAGTATGGCACACCACATCGCGAGTACGCGCAGTTGACATATTGGAACCCGAGCTAGCAGCAGGAGCAGTAGGCTTCCGAGCATTGGAACCAAACGAAGATGTAGGTGCTGCTTTGGCCGATGGTGTAAGATGACTAGCAGCAGGTGCAGGTGGCGCCATAGTAGACAGGGTAGATATGGCCGCAAAACGGCTGGAAGACAGAAACCTGGCATGTTACTTAGCCTCCTCAGCTAGCTGTGATTTGGCCTGTCTAGCATGGTGTAGTAGCTCATTCATAGTGTCGTACTTGTGATGACGAACAATGCTCTTGATTTGAAGCTTCAAATTGTTGAGAAAACGCTGCATAGTCACCTCAAGGGACTCACGAACATTAGCACGTTGCATAAGCATCTTCATCTCCATATAGTACTCATCAACGGACATGTTTCCTTGACTGAATTGTGTCAACTTGTTAAAAACTAATCGCAAGTAGTTGGTGGGTACAAAACAAGCCTTCATAATGCTCTTCATCTCATGCCAATCCATCACAGGAAGTGTATTGTCGACCCTTCTATTCTGCACAATAGCATCCCACCAACGTAAAGCATAGCCATCAAATTTTGACGCTACAAGCTTGACCTTCTTGTCTTCTGGATAATCAAATAAACGCCATAGCTTCTCAATCTTCAACTCCCAAGTAAGATAATCCTCAAGATCAAGTGAGCCATTAAAAGAGGGAATTGAAAATTTAGGCCTGCCCAAACCATCATCAGCTTGGTTCGGCACATGCTGAGCACGTCCCAAAGGAGCATAACCACGTCCATAAAGAGGAGTAGCAGCAGGTGCAGGGGGATTGTCACGTCCCCTGCCACGATGTGGGGTAGCATCAACCGCACTACCCTCATCATGATCCTCAAACACATCATCGGGTTGGTAATCCTGTCTATGTTGAATTGCCGCTGTAAGAGCCTCAATCGAACGTTGCAAGGTGGCAACATTGACATTGATTGTTGTCACTTGAGTTTGAATGTTATTGAGTGCGCCAGTATTCTGATCTACTGCCTCTTGCATGTCCTTCATATTCCCATCAATAGACTCGCGCCAATTTGCAAGCTCCTCATCCTTCTTTTGCTGTGACACAACATCACCATCACTAGTAGACATGATTAGTAGGTTAGTGCAAAAATCGAAATCTGTTTGGTGGAAACTCTCACAACTCACTCACAACTAAGAAGAAAGCAGATCTTACCATTCCAAAGTGAATAGAGATGCTTTACAAAACGAAATAAAAGACTTATGCACAAATGTGATGAAGTGAATATCAAGGGTATGGAGAACGATTGCAGGTCACACAGGTTATTTGTGGTGGAGCTATATGTATGGTATCTAACTACACCAAAGCAAATACTTGTGCTGATCGTATGACAAACACCCAAGGAAACACACACGTGGAGATAAACGTGGCAAATCAACTTACAAATAGGAATATTTCAATGCGCAAGAGAGACGCTAGTAATATCTCAAATAGAACAGGCACAAGATTGCTCAATCTACTAGTGCTATTATGAAACCAGTCCTCCAATAAACTTTGATATCTCCTTTTTTTGTCACTTTTGTAATGCTTTTCTTTTCTCTTTTTTCACAACTTTCTTTTATTTTTTTTATTTTTTAAACTATCTTGGCACAATGCAAAACGGGATGCAACAATTCTAAGCAATTAGGGGCCGGATATTCCAGTTTTTGGGGGCCGGATAATCCGGTCTACCTGGACGAAATTTTGTACTTCAAAACCCTAATGAGCAGCCTGTTCAGAGCAAATCAACTAGTCTCGTAGGTACGTTCCTAGGCACCAATGTTGTAGATAGACTGTAGCTAAAGTTTAAAAACACCAAAAGTACGCTATGTGGACTCAGAAAAGTATATGTAAGCTAGCAGAAACAATGAAGAACGACTCAAAAACACGGAAAAAATAAAAATAACAAGGAAAACCTAGACACTACAACTCGTACTGGAAGAGATCGGATTAATGACACGATAACGACCAGCAACTAAGACTCAACTCCGATGCAATCTAGGATATGGCAAAGACTAAACCTAATCTTTTTGTATGGCTTTTTATGTATAGGACGAAAAACAAACTAATCTATGGATGGATTTGTGGATGCTTATCGAGGCAACATTGGAAATCTGATACCAAGATGATATGGGGTGTCCTGATCTTCTTAGTAAGCGGATGGCGGTGGTGATGGTGGATGATAGATAACTAGCATGTAGCTATGAACTCTCCCACTTGAACCCTGATGCCAATGCAACAGCTCTCGAACCCTGTAGGATATTCACAACACCACGCTCTTGCGCACGCGGCCGTCAACCACGAATGGTAGTTTGCGATCTACTAATTCCCGATGGAACAACAGATCACACTCAATTGCAGTAGTATAATTCGATCACAAGGTAATTCTAGAGTTTCTAGATAGAAACAACTCCAAAATAGTTTTAACATGGTCTGACCTAATCTAGAGGGCATTCCCAGGCTTATATGGCCACTGGAACATCCGAAAAACGCGAAACGAAAACGTGTCTGATACAGTCTGGTACGTCTGGATCGGACGTAAACTTATAGGGCCGGACTATCCGGTCTAAGTGTGCCGGATTATCCGGGGTCCAGCTTTTCTAGGGGAAAAGTCCGGTCAAATATCCACCCCGGTACTGAACGTCGCGCCGAAAGGCCTAGCCAATTTTCTTGAAGTGGGCCGGATTATCCGGGGTGTGTGCCGGATTTTCTGGGGGTCTTCGACTCCTCCTTGTTTTTCTTGATGATCTCCTCTTGCGCCTTCCTCCGGCTCCTCCCTCGTGCATCCTTGGGCGATCATCATGCTGGGCTTCTCTTGTAGCCCTTCTCCTCCTTGCGCCACGCTTGTTTCTCCAATGAACCGGATCATACATAAATATATAGACTTAGGTAGTATAAAGTTCTCATCGATTAAAGTACCAGATTCGTTTAGGAGTAAATTCACCTGTTGTTCAAGTAACTTAGCATGAGCTCTTGTAATGGGTCCAATTCTAATCTCATTGGACTAATCCTTTCTTGCAACAGTTGGAGCATCTTCAGTAGTCATTGGGGTAGTTGTAATTGTAGGGATGTCCTCATCACCTACAAAGGATGGGCCAAGACGTTGTTCTACGTGAAGAAGAATACTCTAGAGGACAAGATCCGGCTGCCCCCTTTTTCTATTGTCAACCCTAACAAGACTTGGCGAAGCCGGATCCCCTATAGATTAAAGGCAAACACTTTGATAGATTTGGTGGAGAAGCGCATCATCAAGCTGAAGTTATTGGGGTTGACTGGTGAAGATATAATGATTACTTTCATTTGTAGTTGAATCTCCCTGCTGCAGCAGTGCATGCACAAGCTTTGCCACATGAGCGGGCACCTCGACCCTAACCGTACTTCTTCATTCGAGCTCTCCGATGCTCAGATCTTCCGTTGAATCAAGGCTGTTTTCAAGATAAGCCCGGAAATAACTGAAGATTGGGAGTCGGGGTTTGAGCACTATAGCCGGCTCCCATGGTACATCTCTTCGCGAGCCTCTTTCCAAGTTATGTCTATGTCGGCCAGTATTAGTTATATGATCATTTTGTCTTGTTCTTTTCAGAAGTTTCTTTAGCGAGGCATTGAGGATGGCACTGTCCGGTCCCTTTAGTGGCGGAAGGACCGCGATATCTCGTATACAGAAGAACTAGATTTCGAGGACTTCTTGGCCGTTCCAGACCCCGCTTCCAGTTGACCTTCCAGTAAGGCTTGTGTCTTAAGGGATTGGCCAGATAATGATGAAGATGATGATATTGAGACCTTGGAGGTATATGATCATGTGCCTATCTCATATGCTTTTCCGGCTGATCCAACTCCAGCTAATCCGGCTGATCCAACTCCAGCTAATCCGGCTGGTCAGGTCTACACCGATCCACCTCTTGCCATGGGCGAGCCAGTGCTTGCCCCTGTGAAGAAACGGGCTGCTACTTCTGCTCCTTCATTCGAGCCACCCCGGACTGGGAAAAGACAGAAAAATCCGGCAAGGCCTCCGACAAGCCTACAACTAAGGCCACCATATGGAGAGCCCCGAAGCCCAATGAACCACCTACTGCATCCGAGTAAGTTCCTCTTCCCTTCCTTGTTCTTCAAGTAGATTCTCTCTCTTAATCGTGCAATTCTTGTTTCTCTCTCAGTTTTAACTTGATATTTGTTTTCTATCTTACTCGGCACAGCCCCCAAGAACATCTCTTAGAGTGGCTCGAGCATAGCCTCACCTATTAGAGGTGATCCACCTTCTCCTCACCATGATGACGCTCATCCTCTAAGCCCCATCTATGAGAGCTTTGCAGCCGCGCCGAATCTTAGCCCACCTTGGCAAGAGGAGGGCAATGTTGGCTCGGAGGGTGGTGGCGCCTCCAAGGATGTGGCTATGACGGATCAGACCAGTTCATCTTTAGATCAACAACAAGTTGATGATGTTCCTAGCAAGATCGGCGCCGAGCAAGCTCCTACCGAGGTGTCGGTGACCCCAGCACCAACTTAAGTTCAACCCTAACCAACTCCAGCTCCAGCTCCAAGTTCTTCTCCTGTAGTTCTTCATGCCTCGTCCGAGTCTCCCCAGACTCCACGAGATGACCAAACTCGGCTCAGCCCGAAGTCCACATCTTCCACGCCAATATCTTTGGCCAAAGACAAATCTCGGCAGAAGCCTCAAACCCAGCCTCATGCGCCATCTTCGGCAGTCGGAGACCAAACCACATCTTTGCTGCAGCAATCTAAATCAAGCACCAAGGCCAAGAAGGTTACTGATGCTACCAAGGGCGAGAAGGCTTTTGATGCTGCCAAGATCATGCCCAAAGGATCAATGGCCGGGTCTGGGCAGCACACCCTTGCATCGATGATGCAACAAGGTAGTGATGCTTCTGGCTCTGCCGCTGATAAATAGCTTGCTCTGCACACCAGCCCGGACGCATCTCAAACTGCCTAGAAATCTGCTCACGCCAAGGGCTTGGTCGTGGCTCGAACTCTCAATGGGGAGATCTACGGCTCACTTACCGAGTACGCGGACAACTGGAATAATGTTGAATATGTTGACATCAATTCCGGTAATCCATCAAAGTTTGGTCCTGTCGAGATTGGCACGCAAATGAACATACCGCCAAAGCCATTGGCATTGCCAGCAAGATGATGGAGGTAAATCCTTCCGCCATGCTCTTACATATGCGCAAGTAGTTATAGATATATCCTCCAGTCCCTGAGCCTCGTGTGGGGTAACGCGTTACACGGCAGGATGCTCAAATCCGAAGTATTTAATTTGTTGTAAAATTCCTTAGTAGTTTTAAGCTTTCAATCACCTAGAGCCAGGTTATGTTCCACTTGACTTGGATCTAGCTAACTTCGAATCTTTCACTCACCTAGAGTCAGGTAAAGTTTCACTTGGTCCGGGTCTAACTAACTTCGAATATTCACTCACCTAGAGTAGGGTTAGGTTCCGCTTGACTTAGATCTTGAGTAACTTTGAATATTCACTCACCTAGAGCCGGGTGATACGTCCATTTTGCATCACTATTCTATATCATAATTTACTGTTATTTATTGATATATTTCATATTAAGAGATGATACTTATGTAATTTCATCTGTTTTTGCATGGTTGATGACTTTTGGAGCATGGACCGCTGCAGTCAGGATTCTGATGGAAAAGGTGTTGTTTGGAGGCAAAATTTGCGAAGATCAAAAAATCCGGGAAAATATACGGAAAATCCTATTTTTCCAAAAGACGAAGGAAGCGAGAAGGATGAGTGGAGATGGGCCACAGGGGGCCCACACCACCCCCTGGCGCGGGACATCCTAGGTTACGCCACCAGGTGGTGTGGCCGCCCTGGTCCATGTCCAGCTCTCCCCTCTAGCGTATATAATCCTCCCGAAACCCTGATACTCGGGGAGCGACCACAGAAAGATTTTGCCACCTCTGCGGGGTGGAAAACACCGAGAAAGAAAGATCTCTCCGGCAGATAGATTTCTGCCGGGGGAATTCCTTCCCGGATAGGGGAGATCGTCGCCATCAACACTACCATCAAGCTGGACTTCATCGGGATCATCATCATCATCACCACCATCATCTCCACCAGCACCCTCATCACCATCTCCATATTGCTATAACAATTGGGTTGAATCTTGCATAGTTCTTAGGGGAAACTTTCACAGGGTTGATTACTCTTTGTAGTTGATGCTATTGAGTGAACCGTTGAATTATTGTTTATGTTCAGATTGTTATACATCATTATTCCATATCTGATCATGATCCATATGATGTCTTGTGAGTAGTTCATTTTGTTCTTGAGGACATGGGAGAAGTCATGTTGTTAGTAGTGGAATTGTGTTGAGAAAGATTCAATAGTTTGATATTTTAGTTGTGGTGTACTTCTTCTAGTGGTGTCATGTGAACGTCGACTACATGACACTTCACCTATATGGGCCTAGGGGAATGCATTGTGTATTTGGCTACTAATCATAGGGGTTGTCGGAGTGACAAAAACCAAAACCCCCATTAGGAAACCATTGCACAAGGGACGTAAGGGTCTTAGAGTTTAAAGTTGTGGCTAGGTTTCTACCTTAATTACATTCTTGTACTTACGGAATTTTGCAAGGGGTATAATCACAATAATGTATTAGTCCTAGGAAGGTTGGTACATTAGCACAGGTTCACCCACACAACACTTAGCGAGCTAAAGAAGATTAATCAACTATATGAAGCGAAAGCACTTGATAGTCTTCCTGTGTATCCTCGAGAACGTTTGGTCATCTTAAGTAATACAACCGGCTTGTCCTTTGCTGAATAAAGGATTGGGCCACTTGTTGCATTTATTCTTATTGTCTTTTATTTACTCGTACTTTATTTACATGCATTATCAAAAAACCCTAAAAATCTGTTTGCTAAGTATTTGCAGAGAATTCCTGATCCATACCACTAGCCAGCACCTTCTGCTCCTCGTCGGGTTCGACACTCTTACTTATCGAAAATACTGTGATACACCCCCTATACTTGTGGGTCATCAAGACTATTTTCTGGCCCCGTTGCTAGGGAGTGAAACGCTATTGGAGAGTGGAACTGGTAAAGGAAACTTCTACTGTGAGTATTTTTTACTTCTGTTAGTTGCTTTATTTTCGTTATGGATAATTCACTGAGTTTCTTGTTTCGTAATGCTACTACCACTTCTAAGGTATTAGATGAACCACCACCTGCTGAGAATGATACTTTTAAAATACCTACGAGAATTATTGATCGTGTTATGGATAACTACTATGTTGGGGATGGAACTGTCTATCCCGGTGATCATTTACTCTTTATACACGAATTATGCGCGTTGTTCAAGTGTGCAGGTATTACTACAAATCAAGTGAAGAAGAAGTTATGCTCATTAGCGCTGAAAGGAAGAGCTGATGAATGGTATAAGCTGCTGAAAAATGGTCAAGCTCTTGAATGGGAGGAAATAGTACCTCTCTTTTATTCAAAGTTTTATCCTCCTAGTGAGATTCATAAATATCGAAATCAAATATACAACTTTTTTCCTCTTGATGGAGAGAGTACAGCTCAAGCTTGGGGGAGATTGACGTTACTAATGCTCAAATGTCCCATTCATGAGGTCCCCAACAATATTATTATCAATAACTTTTATACAAGGCTTTCTCTTCATGATAAGGATTTATTGGATGCTTCTTGTGCTGGATCATTCACTCGCATAGAAGAAGAAGCTAAATGGGATCTTCTGGACCGTATTCAAGATAATGCTGAAGCTTGGGAGAATGAGAAAGGTAGAAAGTCAGGTATAAATTATGATTATGAATGCATTGAATCTTTTATGGGAACTGGTGACTTTCAAAATATTAGTAATGCTTATGGTCTTGATTTACAAGTTATTACAAATTCTTTTAGGGCTTTTGCTTCTTATATTGAAATCCTAAAAAAGGGATGGAGCAAGTACCATGCACCTTGTAAAGATATTGATGACTGTGTTCCTATTGGGAGTACTGAGTATTGCACTATTGATCACATCTTACCTGAACCTTATATTGAGAAGATGCCCTTCCCAGACAAGGTAAAGGATCATCCTATGATAACTAGTGTAATCACTAAAAGTGAAAAGAGAACTGTAAAACCTGATGAACAAATAAACATTGAACATGTTGTAGCAATTGTTAAAGATCTTGTCACCAAAAGTGTAGAATATGGACACATAGTATTTTGTGAGGACGCTTCTAATATTGTCTCACATCCCAATAGAACTAAAAAGGCTAGTGTCCCTATGCTTTCTGTTAGAATTGGTGATCATTGCTATTATGGTTTGTGTGATATTGGTGCAAGTTCAAGTGCTATTCCTTATGAGCTTTATAAAAACTTATGCATGAAATCAGTCCCTGTGAGTTGGAAGAGATTGATGTAGTTATTCACCTTGCTAATAGAGAAACCATCTCTCCAATTGGTATTGTGCGGGATGTAGAAGTTCTTTGTGGTAAGATTAAATATCCTGCTGATTTTTAGTACTTGGTTCAGCTACTAGTAAAACTTATCCCATCATTTTTGGTAGACCTTTCTTGAGTACTTGTGGAGCTATTATAGATTGCAAGAGGGAGAAAATCTTGACTAAGTTTGATGGGGAATATTATGAGTTTAATTTTTCGAAATTTACTAAAGAACAGTGTGAAAATGAAACCCATAATGAGGATTTTCGAGTTGAACAACTTGCGTCTATTTCTCTTGCTCCAAACAATGCTTTGCGGCAATTTATGGAAGACCACGAAAGTGAGATCTTCATGGAAGAAAGGAATGAGATTGACGAGATTCTCCGTCATCAACCCAAGATGCTTAAGCATAACTTGCCTGTAGAAGACTTGGGTACCACATTGACACCTAAAAAGTATCCGGTCTTCGATCTAAAACCTCTCTTTGACAATCTTAAATATGCTTGCATTGATGATAAAAATATATATCATGTTATTATTAGCTCTAAACTTTTAGGGAAGGAAGAGGAACGATTATTGGAGGTTTTGAAGAAACACCGAGGGGCTATGGGCTATACTCTGGATGATTTAAAAGGGATTTCTCCTACTATATGTCAGCATGCTATCAATATAGAACCAGATGCGAAGACAGTAGTAGAGCACCAACGGTGTCTAAATCCTAAGATGAAAGAAGTGGTGAGAAATGAGGTATTAACACTCCTTGACGCTGGTATTATTTACCCTATTGCTGATAGTGAATGGGTTAGTCCTATTCATTGTGTTCCTAAAAAAGGAGGAACTACCGTTGTTCCTAATGATAATGATGAGCTTATTCCCCAAAGAATAGTAGTGGGCTATAGGATGTGCATTGATTTCAGGAAAGTTAACAAAGTTACTAAGAAAGATCATTACCCGCTTCCTTTTATTGATCAAATGTTAGACAGGTTGTCTAAAAAGACCCATTTTTATTTTCTTGATGGATATTCTGGTTTCTCTCAAATTGCTGTTAAACAACAAGATCAATAAAAAACTACTTTTACATGCCCTTACGGAACCTATTCTTATAGACCTATGCCTTTTGGTTTATGTAATGCTCCTGCTACATTTCAAAGATGCATGTCTGCTATCTTTCATGGTTTTTGTGAGGAAATTGTGGAAGTGTTCATGGATGACTTCTCCGTCTATGGAACTTCTTTTGATAATTGTCTGCACAACCTTGATAAAGTTTTGAAGAGGTGTGAAGAAACTAATATTTTTCTTAATTGGAAGAAATGCCACTTCATGGTTAATGAAGGGATTGTCCTTGGGCATAAGGTGTCTGAAAGAGGCATATAGGTGGATAGAGCTAAAGTTGAGGCAATTGAGAAAATGCCTTGCCCAAGAGACATCAAAGGTATTTGTCGTATCCTTGGTCATGCTAGTTTCTATAGAAGGTTTATTAAAGATTTCTCTAAGATATCAAAACCCCTCACTAATCTTCTTCAAAAATATGTACCCTTTGTCTTTGATGATGATTGTAAGGAAGTTTTTGAAACTCTAAGAAGGCTTTAACTACAGCCCCTATCATTCAACCACCTGATTGGAGCTTACCCTTTGAAATAATGTGTGATGCTATTGATTTTGCTGTAGGTGATGTCCTTGGGCAATGAATTGATAAAAAGTTAAATGTTATCCATTATGCTAGTAAGACTCTTCATGCTGCTCAAAGGAATTATGCCACTACTGAAAAAGAATTCCTAGTCGTCGTCTTTGCTTGTGATAAGTTTAGACCTTATATTGTAGACTCAAAAGTTACCATTCATACTGATCATGCTGCTATTAAGTACCTTATGACGAAGAAAGATGCTAAGCCTAGGCTTATTAGATGGGTGCTACTCTTATAGGAGTTTGACCTACATATTGTAGACAAGAAAGGTGCTGAAAATCCTGTAGCTGATAATTTATCTCGATTGGAAAACATCTCTTTTGATCCTATGCCTGTTAATGATAGCTTCCCAAATGAACAGTTGGCTGCAGTAGGGGTGAGCTCGCGAGGGAGCCCTTGGTATGCTGATTATGCTAACTTTATTGTCTCCAAGTATTTGCCACCAACTTTCATAGCTCAGCAAAGAAGGAACTTCTTTTATTATTTGAGGCATTATTTTTGGGATGATCCACACTTATATAAAGAAGGATTTGATGGTATTATGCGAAGATGTGTTCCAGAATATGAACAAAAGGAGATATTGCGTAAATGTCATGGTAGTGCTTATGGAGGACATCATGCAGGAGATAGAACTGCGGAAAAGGTGCTACAATCAGGTTTCTACTAGCCTACCCTTTTTAAATATGCAAGAAAATTTGTTTTATCTTGTGATGAGTGTCAGCGTGTTGGTAATATTTCTAGATGCAATGAAATGCCTATGAACTACTCCCTAGTTATTGAACCCTTTGATTGCTGGGGATTTGACTTTATGGGTCCTTTTCCTCCCTCGAAAGGTTATACTCATATTCTTGTTGCCATTGATTATGTTACTAAGTGGGTAGAAGCCATCCCTACGAAGAGTGCTAATGGGGAGACCTCTCTAAAAATGCTTACAAATGTGATATTTCCTAGGTTTGGAGTTCCTAGGTATCTCATGACTGATGGAGGTTCTCATTTCATTCATGGTCGTTTTACAAAGACCCTTGCTAAATATGATGTTAATCATAGAATTGCTTCAGCTTATCACCCCCAAACTAGTGGGCAAGTAGAGTTATTAGATAGAGAAATTAAATCCGTCTTGCAAAAGACTATTAATAAGTCTAGAAAAAACTAGGCTAAAAAGTTGAATGATGCTTTATGGGCTTATAGGACTGCCTATAAAAACCCTATGGGGATGTCTCCTTATAAAATGGTTTATGGGAAAGCTTGTCACCGACCTTTAGAATTAGAACACAAAGCTTATTGGGCAGTTAAAGAACTTAATAGAGATTGTAAGCTAGCTGGTGAAAAAAGATTATTTGACTTAAGTTCTTTAGATGAATGGAGGAGTGAAGCATATGAGAATGCTAGGCTCTTTAAGGAAAAGGTTAAAAGATGGCATGACAAGCGAATACTTAAGAGAGAATCCCATGTTGGTGACAAAGTTCTATTGTATAGGTATCGTCTCAGATTTTTTGCAGTGAAACTACTGTCAAAATGGGAAGGACCTTTCATTTTTGAAGAAGTGTACCGTTCAGGAGCGATAAAAATTTCCTCTTTAAAAGACAATACTACACAAGTGGTGAATGGGCAACGACTCAAGCACTATATTGCTGGAGATTCTTACAATGAAGATGTCGATGCTTTTCAAGTTATAACTCCGGAAAATTTTATCAAAGACCAAATTCAGAGACTTGTAGAGTCCGTTTTGGAATAGGTAATAGTTCTGGTAAGAAACGTTCCACGAAAGATCTGTCCAGTTATATTTTTGCAGTTTTTATCCAATAAGGAAAGCTATGAAGCGAAAGAGGGACAGAAACGGAGCCAGGGTGGCTCACAGCACCCTGTGGCGCGGGCCCACCCTTGGCCGCGCCACCAGTTGGTGTGGCCACCCAGGACTCCGTCTCCGACTCGTTTTCTCCCAGTACGTTCCTTTTGTTATGAAACTTCGCAATATATAATCCCCCGGATCCCCCGAGGTTCGTATATCGTGTTCTCGTCTTGTTTTTGTTTCGATCTGTTTCTGATAGGTAGAGTCCTAGAGTTGGAGCCACAATGTCTTCCTCTGGGTCAGACAAGGAAGATTCCTCTACGGATATCATCAACCCCTACATGAGAGAGTTGAAGATTCATCCCAAGGAGTTGTTTCTTTAAGATGGAGAGGTACGGATAAAGGAGGTTCAAGGCCCTAAAGGTGAAGGAAGTCTGGAAGACAAGATGTAAGCATTGGAGCAAGAAGTCTTTAGGTACAAGAAGATGGTAGAACGCGAAGTGGATATCATCCATAAGATTTGTTCTGAACTCATCGCCGAGCACCAAAAGGAGACTACCGAGCTCAAGGATGAAGTCATCTCACTCCACCAAACAACCAGCAAACTGCAAGCACAACTCTACGATGTTCAAAATCAAAACCGTGAGTACGAGGTTAGGTTTAAACGCATAAGTATTGCTGCAAGTTTCAGGACGCTGGAGACCACGATGTCCTTTGTTGATGGGGAGCCCTTACACTGGAAGTTGGACTATGACGAGGGGATACTAACACCACCGAAGGAGTAATTCGTCATCAGGTTTGGCATCCACTTGGTTTGTTCCAAGCTTGGGGGAGTGCCATGGTATCACATCACTATCTTCTATCTTTTTACCTTTTTAGTAGAGTCACATCATGAATAGAGAAGTTATCGTGTAGGATGGTTTGCATTATGGAAGTGTCCCGTCTCTCGTTAGATATGTATCCCTTGGTGTGAGTTGTCGTTATGAAATATTAATGAGAAGTTCTATCATTTACTCTTTTGCATATCTTATATTAGTTTTCAATTCATGGTTATATGATTGATCTTGTTGTTAGTATTGGTATCACTCTGGGATCATTGAGTTAATTTAGTTAGTTTTGGCAAACCCGGCTTGGTCAGTAGCAACACTATTTTTGAGAATTGAATGAAAAAGATAGAAGTACTCATAAAGAAATATAATTTCATCATCTTTCTTTCTTGATTTGCTCATAAGTATAGTATTTTTCTAGTTAATATCTTTTGTGCTTCCAAGGAAGATTGCATGTTTGTCTTTATTACTTGTATGTTTGTTTGTTTCCTTCAACTCTTATACTTGCTACCCAGCCTTCCTAGCCAAAAACTTGTACTGAGAGGGAATTCTTCTCGTGCATCCATTCCTTAAACCAAAACCTTTGCTAGTTGTGTCCACCATACCTACCTAGTAGCACTATTGCTATTCCAAGTAAATTCATGTTTTTATCTACCTCCCAAATTAAACTTGTTATGTGAAAATTAGTGATTAAAGCTCTCACGAACTTGATGGCACGCTTTACTTTCTTGCATCTAATAAACTTGAACCATTGTGCCCATCTATGTTGCGTATATGCTTGTGCTTTGTAAGTTGTGAATTAGCAGAACCATGCTGTCATGGGGAACGCTTTCAACATTGCACCGGTACTTTGTACCTAGTTGATATCATGTTCTTTTGTCTATGGATGTCGTCGGTGTGAAATGAAATGGGAGCTTGTAAGTCCATGTAGTTATGCATGTGTGTTACAGAAACGCCTAGGCCGCCGGTCTAATCCATGCTGTCATGGTGGAAACCTGCAACGTAACCATAATGAGCATCTATTAAGCATTCTTCTTATAAAAAAGAGATTTGAGATTGAGAAAAAAGAGAAAAAGAAAAAAAATGATGAGAAAAGAGGAAAGAGAGAAAAAGGCACCATATTCCCATGGTAAATAAGAAGATTGCTGAGATGCTTGTTGTCTGCTTGCCTTGTCATTTTGATATGGGGATTCTTCTGTATCATCGGGAAAAGGGTACCCGTTGGCGGTTCCCCATGATACACATGTGCTTACTATGACAAGAACTTACCGGTGACTAAACTTGAGTAGCATGAGGAGCGGACCTCGTATTCAAGGGACATGAGATTCTGAATTTACAACTTGTCAAGCATATCCTCGTATTTGATCACATTAACCTTAATCACCTAAAGATGCATATGTTAGGGGCGATGAGAGCTGAAAGCTAATAAGTATCATAATTTTTGGAAGCTCTTTATGAAACTTGAAATCCCTGCTTCCCTCTGCGAAGGGCCTTTCTTTTACTTTTTAGTTGAGTCAGTAAACCTATTCCCTTCTATCTCAGCAAGTATTTTGAGTTTTTGTGTTTCATTCATTCATATGATGATTTAGTCAATCATGTCTCTTATGTTCCCTGTTTTGCACATTGCTCTTATCTTGGTGATTACTACTTTGAAAGCTATCATTGAAAATCAGTTATTTGTGAACTCCAGCAAAATTGTCAACTATTCTTTGACCAAGAGCTAAGTTTTCCATTGCCAATTGTGATTTACTTTATGTATCTTTATTGTGTTTCCTTTACTTATTGCAAGTTAAGTTATATAATAGTGAGTTGTCTTCTACTATGATCTATGTATTGATGAATGTGATGCTTCTTGTCCGTATTCTTTTATCGACTCTTCACTCCATAAACCTGAGGTCATGTTTATTGAGCTCAGTTTCGCTTGGGGACAAGCAAGGTCTAAGCTTGGGGCGAGTTGATACGTCCATTTTGCATCACTATTCCATATCATAATTTATTGTTATTCATTGATATATTTCATATTAAGAGATGATACTTATGTAATTTCATCTATTTTTGCATGGTTGATGACTTTTGGAGCATGGACCGCTGCAGTTAGGATTCTAATGGAAAAGGTGCTATTTGGAGGCAAAATTCGCGAAGATCAGAAAATCTAGGAAAATATACGGAAAATCCTTTTTTTCTAGAAGACGAAGGAAGCCATAAGGAGGAGTGGAGATGGGCCACAGGGAGCCACACCACCCCCAAGCGTGGGCCAGCCTAGGCCGCGCCACCAGGTGGTGTGTCCGTCCTGGTCCACCTCCAGCTCTCCCCTCTGGCGTATATAATCCTCCCGAAACCCTAATACTCGGGGAGCGACCACAGAAAGATTCCGCCGCCTCTGCGGGGCGGAAAACACCGAGAGAGAAAGATCTCTCCAGCAAACAGATTTCTGTGGGGGGAATTCCTTCCCGGAGAGGGGAGATCGTCGCCATCAACACCACCATCAAGCTGGACTTCATCGGGATCATCATCATCACCACCATCATCACCATCAGCACCATCATCACCATCTCCATATTGCTGTAACAATTGGGTTGAATCTTGCATAGTTCTTAGGGGAAACTTTCCCGGTGTTGATTACTCTTTGTAGTTGATGCTATTGAGTGGAACCATTGAATTATTGTTTATGTTCAGATTGTTATACATCATTATTCCATCTCTGATCATGATCCATATGATGTCTTGTGAGTAGTTCGTTTTGTTCTTGAGGACATGGGAGAAGAAATGTTGTTGGTAGTGGAACTGTGTTGAGAAAGATTCAATAGTTTGATATTTAAGTTGTGGTGTAGTTCTTCTAGTGGTGCCATGTGAACGTCGACTACATGACACTTCACCTATATGGGTCTAGGGGAATGCATTGTGTATTTGGCTACTAATCGTAGGGGTTGCCGGAGTGACAGAAACCTAAACCCCCGTTAGGAAACCATTGCACAAGGGACGTCTGGGTCTTAGAGTTTAAAGCTATGGCTAGGTTTCTACCTTAATTACTTTCTTGTACTTACGGATGTTTGCAAGGGGTATAATCACAAGTATGTATTAGTCCTAGGAAGGTCGGTACATTAGCACGGGTTCACCCACATAACACTTAGCGAGCTAAAGAAGTTTAATCAACTATATGAAGCGAAAGCACTTGACAGTCTTCCCGTGTGTCCCCGAGAACATTTGGTCATCTTAAGTAATACAACCGGCTTGTCCTTTGCTGAATAAAGGATTGGGCCACTTGCTGCATTTATTCTTATTGTCTTTTATTTACTTGTACTTTATTTATTTGCATTATCAAAAACCCCTAAAATTCCTGATCCATACCACTAGCCAGCACCTTCTGCTCCTTGTTGGGTTCGACACTGTTACTTATCGAAAATACTGCAATACACCCCCTATACTTGTGGGTCATCACCGGGTTAAGTTCTAGTTGAGTCGGATCTTGAGGAACTTCGAATATTAACTCACCTACAGTCGGGTTAAGTTCCGCTTGACTTGGATCTTGAGTAACTTCAAATATTCACCCACCTAGAGCCGGGTTATGTTCCACTCGAATCGGATCTTGAGTAACTTCGAATATTTCTTATGATACAGTAGCTAACACTTTCCTTTTCAGATCAGCACCAACCCCCAGACCATTGAGTTTTAGTGGCTTTTGGACTCCCACAAGGAGCTTTGCGTGAAGCATAAGGCCCTGCCGCCTGAGGTGAAGAAGAAAGGTAAAGTTGTCTCCTTCATATTGCCCCATTTATTCTTCTTCATCTTTTGGCTTTTCGAACTTGACTTGTGACTCAGACCGTGTAGCCGAAGTAGAAACTGAAAACAAGGCGCTGAGGAAAAAGCTAACCGAGATGAAAGGTAATTTTCCTTTTCTCCTTATCCTTTGTCATTTTTTCTTTTGACTCGGCAGGTAATTTTTATTGTAGTGTCTCTTCAGGATAGCGTGCCTTTGCCTGACATGATGCTCCACTTTCTCGAACAAGCAGGGCAACATCAGCCCCAATTGAAGGAGAAGGACAACAAGATTGCTCAGCACCGGAAAAAGGATGATGAGATCACTTGGCTGAACTCTAAGATTGAAAATTGAAAAGCCTCCAAAAAGCTAAGCTGGACAAAGCTGATCAAGCCTTGATTGAAGAAAAGGATTGGGTGAAGACCGCTCTTGAGAAGAGCCAAGACATCCTAAAGTACGTCAACATCAGTGAACACTGAGTATGAAAATCTCAAGAAGAAGAATGTTGTCTGGCTCATTGAGTTGACTCGAATCAACAGCTATATCTCTCATGAGTTTCTCTTCTTGTGCCGACATTTCTTTTCTCGGGTCTTGTGCTCCTATTGACTTATCTTATTTTTCTTCCTTTCAAGTAATTTTCTGGAGTCCAACTCATGTTCTACCACTGCCATTGACAAGTTCCGGTTGAAGGGAGGTACTCCGGTTGTTCCTTCTGTAGAGCCAATTCCTTATGACATAGAGGATACCTTGGTGAGTCTCCTAGCTTGGGTGGAACCTATGAAGAGCTTCAGAGCGGACCTTATGGATGCTTCCGTCCGGGTATTCAACGCCTTTTGGCCCACATAGGCCACTCCGAAATGTCCTGCCCCTTTGATTGCAAAATTGATGGAGTGCAAGACTCAACTCAATATGTGGAGGGAATTCGCTGCGCGTGCTGGAGCTGACACAACCTTGAGCTTTGTGTTATCCTGGTATGAAGGTCTTGACCTGGAGGTTCTCAGCCGCATGCACACAGGATCCAAATGGACCACAGATCCGGCCTGCACCACCCAACGCCAAGCTCGCGCCTATGACCTCATTCTATATGCACATTGTCATCAATGGAATGAGAGGCCGAGTTTCCTTGAATTCGTTAGCGATGCATATGTCGAGATGATTCAGACGATGAAGAAGGAGGAAGGTTCGGACTATGCTGAGGACACCGAGGATGCCGAGGATAACCCGGACGATGAAGCTGAAACCGAGGCCCCCAATGCCGAAGACAACTTTCCTCCACCTGCTGCAGATAGTTCGGTTGCTGCAGCACCTAGAGCAAAAAACTTTGAAATTTGTTAAATCCCTGGTATGCCGGGTGCAGATGTATGAAAAAATGTGATATTTTGCTACTGCTAAGTTTTTATTGTCGGATTAAATTGGGCGAAGTCCCCGAGTTTCATTTTCTTATTCTCCCAATTTGATGACTCGACTCGTGTCTACCTTTATTCGCCGTTTGACTTACGAGTCCGAGGTTCAAAAAAGTTGACTTAACAATACTTGAAACTTTAGGATTAGCTCAAAATAATTCAACACAACAAAGGGAAAGTAAATACATGGGTTAGTGCAAAAAAAGGGTCGGCTTGATTACGTTCCTTTCCTTAGTCGTTTTTCATGTTCTTAGCAATTCCAAACTCGTTCTCTTGCTTGCGATGAAGCCAATTCTTGTTGGACAGCAGCAAGTCGAAGAGTTAGCTTTTGGTGCCGACACATTAATAATCCAGCTAAGATGTAAGTAATTTAAGCCAGCCAACATATAAAAGGGTAAATGCAGAACAAAGACAATTATCATTAGGGTAGTCCCCGAGTTTCTACTCGGGGTGCCTAAGTTTCATTGATAAGCTCATTGCCAACAAATAGGCCTACATATGAGAGTTCGAGATACTAACACTTTCAGCCAAGTGTGAAATGGACGAAGTAGAGCTACATTTCATGGCCTCTTGGACTCCTCGTTGGACCTATCCGCCTTGTTCTTATCATGTGGTTGTGAATCAATGAGGTAATAGGCACCATTGTGAAGTGCTTTGCATACAATTGTTGGGGATATATTTTCCGGGTATCCTCACAGTTCCTCACTGACCAGGGTGGCCCACTTCGGGTTAGAGCTTTGCTTCACGGGTGGCCCAGTCAGGGAGAAAGAAGGAGTCCAATCCGGCTATGGGAAGGCCCAGAAGACTTACCGACTTAGGCCCATAATGTTACTTGTAGTTCAAGATGTACTCTGTAACCAACTCTTAGTCGTAGCCGGATAGATCTCTCTATATAAACCCTAGGCCGGATATCTATATAAGCCGTCCTAGGGAGAGCCTTTAGGGCACACCTCAATACTCTACAATCTCAACTCGCACAGGCGAAACCCTTGTAACCCATATTTCGGCTTTGTCGTATTACTTGATTGCTAGCAGGAGTAGGATCCGTCCAAAGCCGGTGGATTCGAACCTGGGTAAACTTGTGTGCTCACCGTCCCGGAATACCATACGTCTCACACCTCTCTCTTCCGCACGCCTTGAGGACCCCCTCATGGCGTACTTGTCATCAATCCGACGATAGTTGGCGCCCACCATGGGGCAAGTGAGCTTCGGATCTGCGTTCCGAGCGGAATCTGCAAGAATCGGAATCGGTGAGACTATCATCGTCGGTCGCATACTCTACGCCAGTGACGTCCCTCTCATCGTTCTCGACGAGACTTGGATTCCGGCTAGGGAGGCCGTTACTGCCTACACAATCATGTCTTAAGGCGAGATCGATGTTTACATCAGTTTCGCTGAACCTGCCCCACCCACCCCAACGGTGATGATAGAGGCAGAAGAACCTTCTAGGTCCCCTTTGTCCGCGGAGGCGGCAGAGTTTTGGATCTCAGAAAACCCTAATCCCACCCAGCCGGCACCAGTTGCGGACATAGTGGAGAAATTCGAGCCTGAAGAAGACCTAGCGGTCCAAGTCGAATCTGGAGTGGATCTCCCTGGAGAAGCCGGATCCCAGATCGACCCACCGTGGAAGTCGAAGTTCAGCATGAACTAGTCAACGACACTGATTCCGGCTCTGACGACGCCGGGACAGACATGCCTTTCCTGAGGTATACACTGAGACGCATGATACTACAAGGCGAAAGCGCAGATGCAATCCTCGAGACCATCAAAAGTTTCGACATGGCTGATCGCGAAAGCCGCAGGTACCACAGGAAGCACGCGTCGCACTTTGTCGGATACGTGGGATCCGGATCTGGCTCTGCCGATGCTGGAGAAAACACCGACTCTGTGCTGGAGGCAATTGGAACAAACACCGATGTTCCCGCAACCTCGGATGAATCGATGACATCAGCAGATTTCCGAAAGTTCTCCGCGGAATATGAAGAGGCGTATAATTCCAAAGCTGCAGAAGAAGGAGAAGCCATGGATGAAGGATCTGGGGAACACTCTCCCAAAGCACAGGATGACATGGACGTTAGAGATAATCCCGAAGTCCAGATGTCCGAAAGTACCGATCAGAGCTTGACTCCGGGAAACGGACCCAAAGCCGTCTTTGCTACCGGCGCTCCCAAGAAGGCAAAGAAGAAGAACAAGAAGAACAAGACCCCGGCAAAAGACCCTCTGACAGAGGAGGTGATTGCCGAGGAATACGAAGAAGACTCAGATGGAGCACTTATCCTAGAAGAGCCGAAAAAAGAAGAATCGGTGGATGGACACGTGATCGCCGAAGGTGCGCGTAAACTCATCGATGCTGCATTAACCACACCTATCCCTACAACTGCAGAACTTACTGCTGAAGAGCTGGACGAAAGGGCCCAAGCCCTAGAAGCGCGTCATCAACAACTCCTCGATGAAGCCAAAAACATCGAGGTGGAGAAGAAATGCATGGAAACTAAGGACTACATGTCTCGGTTGCATTAGAAGACACGGAAGCGTCACACCAATGACGACCAATTCCCACATGTCCGTGCCGTCCTTTTTGGAGATGAGATGGGGAAGCCACGGAAAGATAGCAAAGGAGATTGGGTATACCCAACCCCAATACAAAATACCGTGGCGGCCCGAGAAATTCTATCGGCTAATCCAGGACCAGAGGAGATCCGTGTGGGTATCAAATTACTCAACAAGGGACTGGAGCAGCAAAAGGTCACCCTGTCCGGAAGTCAAAAACTGGTCTCGGATTCCGACCAATGTCGCACAGATCCGGCATGGGCTGACGTAAGACCCCATCACGTCCGGGAGCAGTATCATCGCCCCGAACGCCGGGAAGACAATTATTCAAGAACCGGATCGTCAGGACAGCATTACAGAACTACGCATAACTGGAGAAATGTCGCTCCAGCGGCCGAAAAAGAGGCTATTGCTGTACTGAATCCAAGGAACCATCCCCGACGAGAGTCTAACGATCGAAGGGGAGAAGATAAAGAGAAACGTCGGGAGGAGGATCGTCAAAAAATGCCACCTCCTACACATGCAAGCCGTCCGGCTGAACCTTACCATGGTAGGAATGACGGACGAAGGAATGACGGAAACCATGCTGGTACAAGCCGGCAGGGGGCTCGTCGTAGTGAAGACCCTCCCCACAACCGAAATAATGATGCTCCGGACGGAGGCCGGCGATCAGCCGAAAACAATTCAGCCGCTCCACCCTCTCCACCAAGCAGTCATCACAACGGCTCCCAAGGGGGACAAGGAGGACGACGCAGCGGAGGAGGTGGTGGCAGAAGCCGAAGTCCGGCTCCAAGGCACCGCAGCCACAGCCGGCATTCGGGACGATCTCTATCCCCGAACGACGCAAGGCACTGGATCAATTCCAACATAGAGGCACGGCGCTACGAAAACGATGATATCTACGTGGGCCCAAAGTGCTTCGGACCACGCATCAGAGCTACAAGATTCCCGGAAGGATTTGCTATCTCAAGGCACATCCAAGTCTACGGCAGCATTGCTCGGCCAAATACTTGGCTACAGGATTTTTTCCAAGCTTGCTGCATCGCCAAAGGCGGAAACAACCTGGTCGCAACCCGATATCTCCCACTTATGTTGCGGAAGACGGTGCGATCATGGCTCAATGAACTTCCGGAGAACACCATGCATAACTGGTATGACATGCAAAGTGCGTTCTTTCGGAATTTCGAAGGCACATATCGGAGGCCCTGTTCGGTCAACACCTACAACGTTGCACCCAGAAAGCCGGAGAAACTTGCCAGGATTACCTCGGACGATGGATTGACACCAAGAACTCCTGTGAAGGAGTAAACGATCAAACCGCGATTGAAGCTTTCATCGCAGGGCTCCCAATTGGTCTACTACGTCATCGCTTGAAGTGTGACAAGGTCACTGATTTGGCAGAGATGGTAGAAATAGCCAGCAAGTATGCACATGCTCATGATGATGCAGAGGGATTACTCAATGTCCTGGTTGTGCCTCAGTCGGCAAGACAACCAAAGCAACAAGCTCAGAAGCGCAAAAATAGCTCGGAAGAAAAACCCAACACGGAAACAGCTGTGGTTACTACTGTTTCCGCGTCTGGAGGACGAGGAGGAAGCGGCGGAGGCCGCGGGCGTGGCCGTGGGACTTCAACGATCCAAGGTAGAGGATAACAGCAACCAGGCAAGACCTACTCTTGGGCTGACATTGCCAATAATCCATGTGTGCATCACCTAGACGCCAATGGGGGCTCGTCCCACACCAACGCCGAATGTCGTTTCAATGACGACATCAAAAGAGATGACACCGCGGGCTACAAAGCTAAGAGGAAGAAGGGAAAGAAAAATCCCGAAAAAGACAAAGAGACCCAGGAAGATTCCGACATGGAGGAAGCTGATGCTTCAAATCCCAAGCCGGAAGGGAAGAAGACTTTTCCCACCAAGAAGGACACGTACGTCACCTTCCTCGGATCTCAACAAACAAAGGTCAAGAAAGCAGTTCTCCACGAGCTCAACGCAATAGTTCCGGCTGTCCCTCAATATCTGGACTGGTCGGAAGTGGTAATCACATTTGACCACGCTGATCATCCGCCTAAGTTGCACAGGCAAGAAAAATATGCCTTAATCATCAATCCACTTATTGACGGTTATGGTTTCTCCAAGACTCTCATGGATGGTGGTAGCAGCATCAATATCCTCTATGTCGAAACGCTACGCAGGATGAAGATCTCGGAAACCCAGCTGAACCATAGCTCTGTGATCTTTCACGGAGTTGTCCCAGGAAGACAAGCTAATTCCCTGTGAGAGATTACTTTGGATGTTACCTTTGGAAATCCAAAGAATTATCAGACGGAGGCACTTTCCTTCGAAGTGGTCCCGTTCAAGAGCGCGTACCATGCTACATTCGGACGTCTGGCTTACTAGGCTTTTATGGCTCGTCCATGTTACATTTACAATATGATGAAAATTCCAGGTCCCAACGGCGTGATCACCATCAGGGGAGACCCAAAGAAAGCGCGAGAGTGCGAGGATGGAAATGCCGCCTTTGCTGAAGCCGTGGTGCACGCCCAGGAGTACCAGGAGATCAAGAAGAGCATAGATCCGTCCGAGATGCCCGCAACGAAGAAGGAGGTTACAAAGCCAAATCTGGAGTTCAAGGCATCAGAAGAGACGAAGAAGACGCCGTTGAAGGATGATGACCCCTCCAAGGTGACCCAGATAGGCGTAGGCCTAGGTAGCGCATAGGAAAGCGCGCTCGTCAAGTTCCTCCAAGCAAATCAAGATATCTTCGCATGGCAGCCATCTGACATGACCGGAGTACCTAGGGAACTTGCCGAGCACTCTCTAAATGTAAACCCGAACGCTAAACCCGTGAAACAGTCCCTACGACGGTTTGGCGACGAAAAGCGTAAGGCAATAGCTAAGGAACTAGCACGGCTCGAGTTAGCCGGATTCATAGAAGAGGTCATCCACACTGAGTGGTCGGCCAATCCTGTAACGGTCCCTAAAAAGGACACCACTGATTTAAGGATGTGTGTTGATTATACTGCCTTGAACAAGGCTTGTCCAAAATATCCGTTCGCTCTGCCTAGAATTGATCAAGTTATCGATTCTACGGGCTCGGAACTCCTTTGTTTTCTCGACGCATATTCCGGCTATCACCAAATCCGGATGAAGGAATCTGACAAGGTCAAAACTTCATTCATAACCCCTTTCGGAACCTTCTGTTTTGTTACGATGCCCTTTGGGCTGGAGAACGCAAGAGCTACGTACCAGCGCACGATACAATGTTGCCTCCATGATCAACTCGGACACAATGTACATGCATACGTGGATGATATCACGGTAATGTCCAAAAAGAAGGAAACACTGATTTCTACCTTGGAGGAAACATTTGCCAATCTACAAAAATACAACATCATGCTTAACCCGAAGAAATGCTTCTTTGGAATACCAGCCGGAAAATTGTTAGGTTTCATCGTGTCTCAAAGAGGCATAGAGGTGAACCGGGACAAAATCAAGGCTATACTCAATATTTCTAGGCCAACTCGCCTGAAGGACATACAAAGATTAACTGGTTGCATCGCTGCGGTCAGTCGATTTGTAAGCCAGCTTGGTGAAAGAGCCGCACCATTATACAAACTCCTGAAAAAGACCAAGGATTTTGTTTGGACGGACGAGGCTGAAGCTGCACTACAATACCTGAAGAAAGTACTCTCATATGCTCCTATCCTTGCAGCGCCGGAACCTAAGGAACCGATGTTGCTCTATCTTGCTGTGACAAATAAGGTCGTTAGTATCGTCATGGTGGTGGAGAGACCAGAGGAAAATCACGAATACCTGGTGCAGCGTCTGACTTAGTTTGTCAGCGAGGTCCTGATAGAATCAAAACAGCGGTATCCGCACTATCAAAAGTTGGCTTACAGTGTTTTTCTAGCATCCCGTAAGTTACGACACTATTTTCAGGAGCATCCAATTACCGTGGTGAGCACAACTCCCATGAGAGATATAATCAAAAACACTGACGCCACAGGACGCGTCGCCAAATGGGGCATAGAGCTTTCAGCTTTTGATATTGAGTATAAACCCCGGACAGCAATCAAATCCCAGATCCTTGCTGACTTTGTCGCTGATTGGATAGAGACGAAGGAGAACATGATCCTCCCTGAGTCGGAATATTGGACCCTCTACTTTGATGGCTCTAAGGCTCGAGGGGGCTCGGGGGCTGGCATGGTGCTCAAATCACCCCAAGGAGATAAACTTCTATACATGTTGCAGATCCACTTCACAGCGACAAAGAACATTGCCGAGTATGAAGCACTGCTACATGGAATCCGGATTGCTAAGGATATTGGCATCCGACGTTTGATATGTTACGGAGATTCGGATCTTTTTGCTCAACAAGTGTCGTTTATTTGTAATGCAAATAAACACATGGCAGCATATAAGGCTGTCGTGGATGATCTATCTAAATCGTTCGAAGGGTTTGAAGTTCAACACATCCCTCGAGCAGAAAATGAGGAAGCATACGAACTATCTCGGATAGGTTCTGCGCGGAAAGAGGTACCGGATGGCGCTTTTTTAGAGCACCTCAAAGTTCCCTCAATAAAGGGAGTAGATGAGGAATCTCCGACCAAATCCGACTCACCTTTGATAGCAATTCTGGTTGTAATTCCCAGCTGGACTCAACCCTACCTAGATTATCTGGTAGATGGCAAATTACCCGAAGACGAGGTTCTAAGCCGGCAGATTATCCGACGAGCAAAAGCCTATACTATTGTTAAAAGTGAGCTCCATAAACAGAGTATTTCTGGGGTTTTTCAGCGATGTGTATCTCCGGAAGGAGTGGAAATCTTAAGGGAAATCCATGACGGCGAGTGTGGTCACCACGCTGCAGCCAAATCTTTAGTGGCAAAAGCTTTTAGACACGGATTTTTCTGGCTTACAGCTCAGGCAGATGCCGAACGATTAGTCAAGACGTGCAAAGGCTGCCAAAAGTACGCCAAGCAAGCTCATGTTCTAGTTGATCATCTGCGAACAATACCTATAACATGGCCCTTTGTGGTATGAGGGCTTGATATGGTAGGACCATTTAAAAGAGCTCCAAGTGGATTTACTCACCTCTTAGTGATGGTGGATAAATTCACAAAATGGATTGAGGCTAAACCTGTCACTAGTTGTGATGGAGCAACAGCCAAAAGATTTGTCGAGGATGTTATAATCCGGTATGTTTATCCACATAGCATTATCACGAACAACGGGAGTAACTTCTCTATGGGAGAATTGGCTGAATTCTGCAACAAGCAAAATATCTGGCTTGACATTGCGTCAGTCCCACATCCACAGGCTAACGAACAAGTCGAAGGAGCAAATGGTTTAATCCTACAAGGGCTAAAACCGAGACTCGAAGCACCACTATGACGTGTTGCGGGGGCTTGGGCAGAGGAACTACCCTCTGTAATTTGGAGTTTACGAACAACTCCAAACAGGTCAACAGGATACACACCTTTCTTCTTGGTCTATGGCGCAGAAGCAGTTCTTCCTAGTGATTTGATTCATACTTCTCCTAGAGTGGCCACGTATATCGAAGAGGATGCCGAAATTTCTCGACAAAATGATCTCGATTTAGTCGAAGAAGTTCGCGTCGTTAATGAAATGAGATCTACAGCCTATCAGCAGAAGTTACGCAAGTATCATAGCCAGAGAGTCTGAAATAGATCTTTCAATAAAGGTGATTTGGTTCTACGGCTTGTGCAACAAAGAAAGCACAAACTTTCCCCAGTATGGGAAGGGCCCTTTTTAGTTAGTCGAGTATTGCACAATGGATCGTACTACTTAACTGACATGAGGCTAGTCAAAGAAAGACCTGCTACTAAGAAGAGAAAGAGAGCTGGAGGCAGTACAAATCTGGATGAGTTAGACATACCGTGGAATATTGCTCAGCTACGTCCCTTTTATTCTTAGTTTATCCTTCTTTGTAATCATATATATGTACATGTTCTGTGAGAAATAAAAGTTTTGGTTGCCTCAAGTTTTTCTGAGAAGTTTTTACCATCTTATTTCTGAATGATCATGTTATAGTCGAAAATCCTAGAATGCTTGAAAGTACTTTATGGTCATGCTCGTTCTGGTTTAGATTTCCGATTCTAAAAACTGCTACCCTCGGGTATAATTCTAAAAAAATTCTAGTCTTTACTTTGGTTATTTGTCTGATTGTTGGATGCCAGCATTTTCCGAGTAGTGATTTGTTGGTACTGGAAGCTGGCTTTGTTTCCGAGTTTAAACTGGTTTAGCAATTGAGCTCCGTTGCTCGGCAAAGTTTCTGGTGGAAGGTTTAGCCGGCTCACGAAAGGGACGAGGCGGAAAGCTAGTTAAACGATAAGTTTGGGAGAAAAGGTACAAGTGCTTATGTAAACATTTCAGGCACGCAAAAAGTTTAAAAGCCAAAAGTGTTGAGTAGATCAAAATCTTAGCACTAGCAAAATAATAGTACTTCATATTTACAAACGCATCATTTTTTTCAGATAATACAAAAAATTCTGGTAATCTATGATGCAGGAGGAGATGAAGGAGCTATCGGCTCGCTGGAGACGCCGTCTTGGTATCGTTCCGAGATGTCTGTATCCGAGTTGGTGCGTTCATCATCGGAAACTTCTGCTGATTCTTCTGGAGGAGGAGGCGGAGTATCCACGCGGGTGAAGAAAGGGGTCTCGTAGCTGGTCAGGTCAGCCACGTGACACCCATATCCGGCGCAGGAGTGCATGATGGCTTGAAGGTCCTGCTCCTGGTCGTCTTCATCTACTTTGTAGTACCCTCTGGTCACTTGCCATATTTCCATGTTTCCATGGTGGCTCATCACCATGGTGAGAGCGTTATGTGCCGCAGTCCGCGCGTAGGACATGTTCCAGTCCCGAACAAGTTGCGGCATCTCCTTTGCCTTGTCCCGCACCTGAAAATCCGACATGTTGTGCATGTTCGGAATCTTGAGAGCTTCGCCGATGTCCTCAAGGGATTGGCGGAAGTCATGGAGCAGGTCATCGACTTGGGTAAGCCGGTGGGTGCGGGGCTTGGTGGAAGAAGAGTCCGTCAAGTTCAGAGGACCTATACACAAAACAAGTTAAGAAAAAAATGACATTGATAGAAGTCGAAGAAAAAGACAAGTCAGACAGATGGAACGTACCAAAAATGACGTCGTCAATTTTGGTCGTCTCCTCCCGGAGACTCTAGAGTTCAGCCCGGAGTGCCTGGGAAAGGTCCCTCTCTCTGCTAAGCTCATTTTTGAGGTGCGATATTGTTTTATCTTGAGCAGCGATCTTGCGATCACGCTCTTCAGTAGCCATGGAGGAGGATTCAAGGACTTGAGCTATGCACTTTTCATGATCCACCTTGAGCTTATCCAGCTCTTGGCGAAGCTCCTTGTTCTCCACCACCAAGGTCTTGAGGTTCTCGGCCTCTTCGATCATGGCACAAGATTGTTTCACTAGCGCTGTAAGTCAAAAAGAACAACAATTCAGAAAAATTCAACATCGAAAAAACAAAGACAAGGTTTGAATCTCAGAATGTTTACCTTCGGCTTCATCCTTGGCAACTTTAAGTTTAGCATTTTTAAGACGAAGAGCCTTGATCTCTCTCCGCTTATCACAGACATTCTTCAATAAATCCTGGTTATAGGAATATACTTTCTGTAAGTCAGAATACCCAAAGTCAGAAAGCAACTAAAGACTCGGGCTAATATTTTTGCTAATATCAGCACGAGCCTTGGGGGCTACACTAGTTCATTCTTTGGCATCCTAATGAAGCATAAACCCGGCTTATTTATCCTACTTCATGCTTGGGGGCTAGAGGATATGATATGAAATAAAGAAAAAAACAGGAGTTGGAATTCCGACTTACATATTGTTCGCGAGTGAGTTTATCCAAACTCGCGTTCACCTCAACGACAACCTTCTCAGTGAGAGTCGGAGGGGTCACAGGAGCAGTTGGAAGCTCCTCGGACCTGATCCTCTCGTTGCGAAGAAGCACTTGTTCAAGAAGATTGGAGTGCTTGACGTCCTCTGCTTCTTGCGCTTCTTCTTCAGCAGATAAAGTACTTTTCTCCAGGCATTGCCTGGCAAGCCGCTGGATTTCTTCTGCAGATTTCCAGGACATGCCAAACTTGGCAAGTCCCGGATTGCAGATAAGGTTTTCGGCGAAGGTTTCTGCCGAGGGATCATTACCCAAAGAGGTTTCACCCTTATCTAGATCTGACTCACCCATGGTGACGTCAGTTTGCGATTCAAGGATCGCAGGCTCCGTGGAAGGAGCCGGATCTGCTATGACAGCCGGAGAAGGAATTGTCATCGGCATTGCAGAAGGCTGAGGGGCAGAAGTCGGAGGAGCCACGGCAGGAGAGGCTATGGTAAGCTTCATCTGTCGCAAGGGCTTCGAAGAAATCCCTTTCCCCTTGCCCTTGATGAGCGGTTTTGCTCTGAGAATGTAGTAAAGTCGGAAACATTACATCTCGGAAAGAAATTCGAGTAAAGTACAAAGGCGGAAGTTATGATTGAAAGTTACCTTTTCACGACGGACACCTCCTTTGTGCCAACAGCCACTGTCGGAGCTTTACGCTTCTTGAGCGCAAGGTCCGGCAATGGGACCACCTCTGTCTCCTGAGAAAACTCAGGAGGATATCCTTCAAGCGGAGCAAGTTCCGACTCGGGGAGGTCAGCAAGCTGAAAATAAGAAAACATATCAGTATTGCAGTGTAACTCAAAGATTGAAATGCGTAAAAGGTGTACTGATGGAAGCTTACCAGCACTACGGGGTTTTCTGACGTATGCATATCCAGAGAAACCTCTGGGATCCTCCTCACGATCCACTCCCTGGTCAGCCACTTGATCTGGCTTATGTAGCCCTGAGTGTTGTAGGATTTGGGGCTGATGTGGAGGGAGTCATTCTTGGACGACGTGATGGAGTGCATCAGTCGATCCCCGTGGTACTAAAGGGGCTGGATCCGGCGTGAGACCCAGCATTGGACTAAGTCCAATCCCTTCAGTCCCTTGTGTTTGATCAAGTATTCGATCCGCCTCTTAGCGAGGATCAGATCGTCGGTGAGAGCCGGAGCAGCCTCGTCCCAAGAAAGTTGGGTCGTGGCAGCTCCGTCGATGAAAGCTAGCAAAGCAGTGGCTTTGACGGGAGCCAGAATATCCCTATGATAGAATAATGTGGCTGGCCATTGTTTGACTGAGTCACTAGCTAATATTTTGGGATACGCGCGCTCGCGTCTAAGCAAAAAGCTAATAGTACCGGTGATGTAAGGAACACCGGCAGTAATAGAGTTTCTCTGGAAATGAAAATAGTATCGGAAAAGAGTCAAACTCGGCCTAATGCCAAGAAAGCCCTCACACAAAGAAGCGTATGCGCTCATCTCTAAGAGTGAGTTGGGAGGAAGATGATGGAGTTCAACTCCGTAATGATCAATCACCTCGGAGAAGAACTCCGAGGGAGGAAACGACAAACCTCCGTCGAGGTGGGTGCCGAAGTGGACCCGATCGCCATCGGGCGGGTTGGGGACGGTTTCCTCGAAGCCGCTCCGCTAGTCGCCGGCGGCGAGGAGCCCTTCCTTCTCCATGTTCTTGAGACCCTCGTCATTGAGCGCGCAGGGAATCGAGATCCCCCGAAAGCTCTCTTTCTCCTCCACCGCTTCCACCGTTGCCGCCGCCGCTGCTGTCGCCAAGCCAGAGGAGGAAGATGAAGCCATTTCTCCAGTGAGCAGTTGACCTAGAGTGGGCGGCACTGGGAGTTCTGTGGGGGAGGAACGGGGAGCTCTGTGCGCGTAGGGAGATTGGGAGGAGAGGAAAAGGCAAAGGACTGGTGAAAGGAGAAGGAGAGAATCCTAACCCCTTATATCCACCTAACTACGCCAAGATTCGTGCAAATGATACAGTGTAACCGCCACGCGTCGTGGAAGGAACTAGGAAGGACCCACGCGATGATTATGTCACCTCGATCTCCATGCACGCATTGAAACGGTGCCTCGGTTCCGTGAACCGCGGGCCCACCAACGGTCGTGCTGACGGAATGCCTCTCAGATGACGTGACTTGACCATGACTTGTGTCAGATGGCATTAGAGACCAAGTTCCGGCTTAGTTTGAAATCAAGCTAGAAAATTCGAGTAACCTGTTGATAGGTCCGACTTATTTTTTAAGACCCGGATCGTATTTTTTATTATGAAGTTTCACGAACCCTTCAAGATTCTGCAAGCCGAAGATCAAGCTAGATGATGATAAATCCGAGTTTGGATCTTGGAGGCCTCCAGGGACTGCTGTTGGGGATATTCTTTCCGGGTATCCTCACAGTTCCTCACTAACCAGGGTGGCCCACTTCGGGTTAGAGCTTTGCTTCACGGGCGGCCTAGTCAGGGAGAAAGACGGAGTCCAATCCGTCTACGGGAAGGACCAGAAGACTTACCGACTTAGGCCCATAATGTTACTTATAGTGCAAGATGTACTCTTTAACCAACTCTTAGTCGTAGCCGGATAGATCTCTCCTGTAAACCCTAGGCCGGATATCTATATAAGCCGTCCTAGGGAGAGCCTTTAGGGCACACCTCAATAGTCTACAATCTCAACTCGCACAGGCGAAACCCTTGTAACCCATATTCTGGCTCTGCCGTATTACTAGATTGCTAGCAGGAGTAGGATCCATCCAAAGCCGGCGGATTCGAACCTGGGTAAACTTGTGTGCTCACCGTCCCGGAATACCGTACGTCTCACACCCCTCTCTTCCGCACGCCTCGAGGACCCCCTCATGGCGTACTTGTCATCAATCCGACGACAACAATGAACGGCCCTTCACATGTGGGGGATAACTTATGCATGGCGACAGTGCGATGGACCAGCCGAAGTACCAGATATCCTTCCCGGAAGACTCGGGGATTCACTTTCCATCTATGGTAGCGTTAGAGATTTTGCTGATATATGGCGGATCTAGACAAGGCTAGTTCTCTCGCTTCTTCTAGGAGATCAACATCATTTTGCCGGGCTTCTTGCACTTCGGCCTGTGTGTACTGGGTGACCCTAGGCGAGTCATGCTCTATGCCGGCTGGTAATACAGCTTCTGCTCCATATACCAGAAAGAATGGCGTATAGCCTGTGATCAATTTGGAGTTTTTCTTAAGCTCCATAATACCGCTGGTAGTTCTTCTATCCAGCAATATGTTGATCTTTGGAGCGGCTCAATGAGCCGGGGTTTTATCCCGGACAGAGCTAGTCTGTTGGATTTTTCCACTTGTCCGTTCGATGCGGGGTGGGACACTGATGCGACATCCAGCCGAATCTTCTCATCTCGGCAAAATCTTGCAAATTCTCTTTCTACGAAATTGGTGCCATTATCAGTTATGATACTATGTGGATAGCCGTATCTCAGAATGATATCTTTGAGGAAAGTCATGACCGTAGATCCATCACATTTTCTTATTGGCTTTACTTCAATCCACTTGGTGAACTTGTCCACTATGACTAATATGTGGGTCATGTTCCCCTTAGTCGGCTTAAATTGTCCAACCATATCTAAGCACCACACATCAAATGGCCAAGTGATTCATATAGTTTTGAGTTCCGACATTAGCATGTGTGTCTTGGTAGCGTACCTCTGAAACCCATTACATTTCCTTACTAGTTCACTGGCTTGCTCCAAGGCACTTGACAAGTAAAACCCATGCCAAAAACCTTTTTCCACTAAGGCCAGATGAGGCATGATGCCCACATTTCCCCTGATGTATATCTCGAAGGATGTCTTACCCTTCTTCTGGGTCAACGCACCGATGTAGGACACTTGTGATGCTTCTCTTGTATAGCTCGGCATTGATAATGGTGTATGCCTTTGCTCTCCTCTACACTTGTCTTGAAAGTATATTATCACTTGGAAAAGTTCCATCTTTCAAAAACTCAAATATTGGATGTGCCCATGCTGGTAAAGTGTGAACTAGGAAAATTACTTTGTCAACCTCCATTGCATTGACCGACATAACCTCCACTGGATCAAGCTGACTAGTCCCTAGGGTTCTGGAAGGCAGTCCCTGGGTTTTCCAAGGTAGTCCCCTGGTTTGCCGAGGTAGTCCCCTGGTTTACCGAGGTATTCTCCCAGTCAATGTCCATAGGGGTAGCTTCTGATCCAGGGTTTGTCGGGATATAGATTGATTCTGTTTCTGGTGAAGGGGAGATAGATGGCTTTCTCAAATGTTCCAATGTAACTCCTGGCGGGATGGCCTGCCGAGATGAGCCTAGCTTAGACAGTATGTCGGTTGCTTCATTTTCAAGCCGAGGTACATGATGGAATTCGCATCCCTCGAAGTACCCACATATCTTTTGGACATGAAATCTATAAAGGGTCGTGTTTGCATCTAGCGCATCCCAATTACTGGATACTTGCTGCACCACTAAATCCGAATCACCAAAGCAATGTATCCGACGTATCCCAACCTCTTTTGCTACTTCCAGTCCATGCATGAGCGCTTCATACTCTGCCACATTGTTTGATGTTCGAAAATGGATCTAAAGCACATATCACAACTGATCTTTCCTGGGGTAGGTAAGTACTACCCGACCCCTAATCTTCCTTAAGCTTTGATCCATCGAAGTGCATCCTCCAGTAATTTGAGTCTGGCAAAGGTGGTCCGTATTGCATCTCGGCCCAATCCACGAACAAATCAGCCATTGCTTGAGACATGATGGCATCCCTTCTATAAATTGTGGCACATAAGGGGCCAGCTCAATTTCCCATTTTGCAATCCAGCCACATGCATCTTTGTTACTCATTATCTCGGATATGGGCTCTGCACATATTACTTTTATGGGGTGTTCCTCGAAGTAGTGGTTTAGATTCTTGGACGCCATATACACACCATACGCCATCTTCTGATAGTGAGGATAGTTCTGCTTTGAAGTGGACAATACCTCGCTTAGGTAATACACTGGCCTCTGCACCGACTTACCTTCCTTATCACGCTCCACCACTACCATGGCACTTACGACTCGGTTGGTCGCTTCTATATAGAGCAACATCGGCTCTTTGAATAGTGGTGAAGCTAACACTAGTGCAGAGGCTAGCATCTTTTTCAGTTCATGAAATGCGCTATCAGCTTGTGGTGTCCATATGAATGTATCTGTTTTTTTCATTAGCTGATAGAGACGCAATGCCTTTTCTCCCAGCCGACATACAAATTGACTTAATGATGCTAGGCAACCAGTGCATTTATGAACATCATTAAGACACTTTGGCAGGTCCATTCGCTCAATAACTCGGATTTTAGTGGGGTTGGCCTCGATACCTCGGCTGGATATGAGAAAACTGAGTAACTTCCTAGCTGGCACACCGAAAGTACATTTCTCTAGGTTAATGTAGAATCTCACCATAATAAGGTAAGATTCCTGTGATTGCAGTGCTAGTCCCTAGATCAAAATGCTAGCACCCACAGTTTAAGATGAAGTACACAGAAACAAAGGTCATTATTACATCGCATATCCAGGAATATAATGGTTCTTACAACTCACTTAGCCCAAGGCTAAGATACTCAAGGTTCACATTACATAGTATAATAATAGAGTCTTTGTCTTCATGCGCCACAGGCAAGCATGTCGAGTGTAGACCCGCAACCCTACTCATCATCAGAGTATCCTGCAACATAATAAGTTACAGCCACAAGGGTCAATAAATTTGGAATTGTATTGGCAAGTGATACCATAGATACTTAGTATAATCCAACAACTACATGAATATATGGCTAAGTGTGGTTTTGGCTGACTTTCCTAAAAGCAAGTTTTATCTTATAGTTTTAGAAGAGTCAGTTTTTTATTTCAGAATGCTAAGGTTCCCATGATAGACATCATTGAACCTTTACCCTTGTTTACCCACAAGTTTTAACTAAGAGAAATTTGGATGAGGAGATTATTGAACTGCTTCACTGTCTTGAGGCTCAGGAATTGTCCATAACCGGGGACACGGCTAAGTACTTAGTTTTACCCTCTCGAGAGGTGGTGCACTTTCCCCACAAGACTCTACATGCATCGAGATGAGACTTTTCAGAAGAAATCCCTCAGACCACCACGGACGCGTTCCATCCTATCATAACTACCACCTTCTGTCCGTCTGGCTGAGTTCTTGCAACTTAGTTGGTCAAGGCAGAGCCCATATGCCATGTGGCTGCACTGGAAGCTTCGTGAAAAGAACGTCTCCAATCTCTTTGTTCCTAGGTGGTCGTCCACAAGTGTGATACACCAGCTGACCATAGACATGGCCCCTGAGTAACCACTCAACATACTCCAAGCAAGTCCCATTCCACCCAGGTGTTTCATTAACATTAGTTGTTTTCTTAGTCAAACAAAATAATATCTTTCCATACTATCTTGATATGTATTTTCCACCCATGAATTCTAATAGCATGGCTAAGCACTCTAGCATACGAAGTCTTTCAACTAGGAAGTACTACCAAGATATAATCTATAGGGTAGCATAGCATAGTATAGTGACATATAAATAATCCTATCATGCTAAGATCTACTAAACTAACACTAGTGCAATAGTGAAAATAATAGGACATGAGATGAAATATCACTTGCCTTGGTAGCTAGGGGAATAGGTACAATCCTCACAGCAACAAACTTCACAATCCACACAATCTACACAAAGGACAATACAAGAACAATAAATCAATCAATAAAACATTACAAATATAGGAATGCATGCAAAATGCAATGATATGATCAAAACTCTAAAACTTACAGAGTCTTCAGTATAGAGGTTAAAATACCCCAACTAAAGGCATAAGAAATACCCAAAAACAATTTATGGAATAATTTTTATGAGCAAAATACCCCTAAAACGGTTCTGCCTATAATTCCAATTTTTTAGAAGCAAAAGTGTGAAACAAGGCCTCTATAATAAAGGTCTTATTTTTCTGAATCCATAGACACCAAATTTGCATTTTTCTGAATTGTGGATCAAAAGTTATTGAATTTCTAAGTTTAATACATAATCTGTCTATTTTTCTATTTAAACAAATAGCCCAGGCGACGTGGCGCAACCTTATTGGTCTGTAACGGTTCGGTCGGATCGACTCCTGCAGACCGTTAGATCTTAAGTGACAAATGGACGGATCTGATCAGCCCGTACAGCTTCGGTCATCGATCTAATCCTAGCCGCAGACGATGGATCTAATGGTTCCTAGGGTCTAGCCGGAAACAGGCGGCGCTGACCAGCTGCGCGCAGCGGCGGAGCATCGGCCAACAGGGTCCCGGTAGTTCTACAAGGGCAGGGGGTCGGTGCACACGTAACAGAGGTCGAGTTGGTCATGGCGGTCTCGATGGAGGTCACAGCGGCATGGGGGGTGCTCTGGATCAATCACGATCCCTCGCCGAAGTTGCGTCGATGGCGGAGCTCGTGGCGTTGTGTCGGAGACGACGACCTGGGGCTCGAACAAGTGAGAAAAGGGGTCAGTGAGACGCGCCCGGATCAGCACGATCTAGCAGAGGCCAAAAAGGGGCGGCGGAAACCCTAACCTCACCGGATAAAGCGATGGACGGCGGCGGCAGAGGGAGTTCGCCGGAGTAGACCATGTCGTCGACCTAGATCAAGAGAAGGCATGTGGCCGGGGTTAGTAGATGCGCCAGGACACGGCAAACAAGATAGGGCAGAGAGGAGGGCGCGTCATGGCCGGAGCTCATCGGAATCGTTGCCAGAGTAGCTTCGGACGGTGGTGGTTTGAGCTAGCAATTGGGGAGCCTGGGGCTCTCCAGGGGCAGTGGCTGGGGGAAACTGTCGAGGAGGGGGAGGGGATTAAGAAGGGGCGGTGGTGATGGCAATTTAATCGCGGTAACACCAGCATTTGGCCAGGTTTGGAAATGGCAGAGGAGGGGAGGAGGTGGTGGCCGTTCGCGTGGAAGAAGGTGAGGTGGCGTCGACGTGGCGTGGGGCCAGGAGGTAAGTGGGTGGGGGTGAGCAGTGGGGGCGTGAGAAAAGGCAGAGAGGGGGAGAGTGGCCTGGGTGGGCTAGTTGGGCCGGTTTGGGTCGAAAAGGCCAGAAGTGTTGCTGTTTAAATTTTATTTTCCCTCCTTTTCTTTTTCCTTTAGAATTTCCTTTTTCCTAGGTTTTGGATTTAGCAAAAGTGCTCCAAAATGCTTCTAAATTTCACCAAATTTTTGGAGGGAAAACTTAATGCAAAGTAGTACATGCCATGATGATATGAATATAATGATGATGATTTTTAGATGAAATTTTTGGGATGTTACAAATCTATCCCCCTTAAGATGAATCTCGCCCTCGAGATTTGGGTTGGCTAGCAAATAGGTGAGGGTGATCTCTCCAAAGTTCATCCTCTCGCTCCCATGTTGCTTCTGATTTAGTGTGATGGTTCGACTATACTTTGCAGAATTTGATTTTCTTGGTACGGGTAATTCTTTCTGCTGTCTCCAGAATCTTAATAGGTTTCTCCTCATAAGTGAGATCATTCTCTAGCTGAACTTGTTCTAACGGTATAGTGTCTTTCAACGAAGTTTCTTCCATCTCTGGGTGACACTTTTTCAGCTGACTGACATGAAATACATTATGAACTGCTGACAGAGATTCTGGTAATTCTATATCATATGCCACTTCTCCTTTGCGGCTCAAAATCTTGAAGAGTCCCACATAGCGTGGTGCTAATTTTCGTTTGATTACAAATCTCTTCACACCACGAAGTGGTGATACTCTGAGATAAGCTCTATCACCAACCTCATAGGTGACTTCTCTACGTTTTGGATCTGCATAGCTCTTTTGCCAAGATTGAGCTACCTTTAGCCTATCCCTTACCATCTTGACTTTCTCTTCAGCCTCCTTGATTAGGTCTGGCCCGAACAAATTTCTTTCTCCTACTCCATTCCATAGCAACGGTGTAGTACACTTTCTTCCATAAAGGAATTCAAACGGAGCCATTTCTATGCTTGATTGATAGCTGTTGTTGTAAGAAAACTCTGCATCTGGTAGACTTTCATCCCAACTAGATCCATAATCTAACGCACAAGCTCTTAGCATATCTTCCAATATTTGATTGGTCCTTTCTGTCTGCCCATCAGTCTGTGGATGAAATGCAGTGCTGAATTCTAGTCGAGTTCCCAATGATTTGTGAAGTTGTCGCCAAAAGGGCGAAGTGAATTGAGTTCCTCTATCACACACGATACTCTTAGGCACCCCATGTAAACATACTATTCAATTCACGTATATCTTGGCTAGCTTTGCACTTGTATAAGTGGTCTTCACTGGTATGAAATGAGCCAGTTTTGTCAAGCGGTCAACGATAACACATATAGAATCATATCCAGATTTAGTCCTTGGCAGTCCAGTGATAAAGTCCATACCTATTTTATCCCATTTCCAATCAGGTATTGGCAGTGGTTGTAATAATCCTGCCGGTTTCTGATGTTCTGCCTTTAGACGACTACACACGTCGCACAAGGCAATGTGCTCTGCTATATCCTTCTTTAAATTATTCCACCAAAATCTTTCCTTAACATCCATATACATCTTGGTGTTGCCAGGATGAATTGAATATGGTGAGTTGTGCGCTTCTTGTAAGGTCAACTTCTTAAGCTCAAGATCCTGCGGAACACAGATACGTTTTTCGTACCATAAGATTCCTTGTTCATATACATGAAATCCTTTTGCCTTGCCTTCACTAACCTTACTATTGATTTCTCCTATTTCTTTGTCCATCTTTTGGGCTTCTTGAATTCTGTCCATCAGCTTGGGTTGCACTTCCAAGGATGCAAGGTACCCTTCAGGCACTATCTCTAATCTCAACTCCCTAAATTGGGCACACAACTCTTCCGGCAATTCTCCTTTGTTGAGGCCATTTACATAAACCTTGCGACTTAACGCATCGGCTACGACATTTGCCTTTCCAGGGTGGTATTGCAAACTTAAGTCGTAATCTTTGATAAGTTATAGCCATCTTCTTTGTCTCATGTTGAGTTCTTTCTGTGTAAAAATGTATTTCAGACTCTTATGATCAATGAACATTTCACAACGTTTTCCCATAAGATAATGCCTCCATGTTTTTAAGGCATGTACAACTGATGCCAACTCTAGGTCATGAGTAGGATAGTTTACTTCAAGATTTTTGAGTTGCCTTGATGCATAAGCTACAACTCTACCTTCCTGCATCAGTACACCTCCTAATCCTTGGTGAGATGCATCACAATATACTTGAAAGTCTTTCTCAAGATCTGGCAAACATAACACTGGTGCTGACACTAGTCTTTTCTTCAACTCCTGAAAGCTGGTTTCACAAGCTTCTGTCCAATTAAACTTCTTCTCTTTCTTTAGCAGATCAGTCATAGGCTTTGCTAACTTAGAGAAATTTTCAATGAACCTCCGATAGTATCCTACTAGGCCTAGGAAACTACAGATTTCTTTAACCGATTTAGGAGGTTCCCATTATGTCAAGCTGCTACCTTTGCTGGGTCAACAGCTATTCCATTTCTAGATACTATGTGCCCAAGAAAACCCACTTCGTTTAGCCAAAATTCACATTTACTGAACTTAGCATATAGTTTGTGTTCCCTGAGTTTCTCCAGAATGAGGCATAGGTGTTCTTCATGTTCTTTGTTGCTCTTGGAATATACCAAGATGTCGTCGATGAATACCACTACGAACTTGTCTAGAAATTCCATGAATACCTTATTCATCATGTTCATGAAATAGGCTGGTGCATTGGTCAATCCAAATGGCATCAATGTATATTCATACAACCCATATCTAGTGGTGAATGCAGTCTTTGCTATATCATGTTCTCTAATCTTTAGTTGGAAGTATCCTGATCGGAGATCAATTTTTGAGAACACACATGCTCCCTCTAGCTGATCAAAGAGATCATTTATTCTAGGTAGGGGATATTTATTCTTTATGGTCACTTCATTAAGTGAACGATAATCTATGCATAGCCTTTGGCTTCGGTCCTTCTTCTCGACAAACAAAATTGGTGCTCCCCAAGACAAAGAACTTGGTTGGATAAATCCCTTTTCCAACTGTTCTCCCACCTGTTTCTTGAGTTCTTTTAACTCGTCCACCGACATTTTGTAAGGTCTCTTTGCTATAGGTCCAGTTCCTGGCAGTAGGTCTATCAAAAACTCCACATCCCTATCTGGTGGCATGGTAGGTAATTCTTCGGGGAACACATCTGGGTACTCCTTCACTATTGGTGCACTGTCTAGGCTAACCCCCTTAAGAGAATTTACCTTGCTCCCCTTGGGTTCACAGTTGGACTTGAACTTGATCCTTTTAAATTCTGGGGTGGTGACATAATAATTCGATTGGCACAATCAATCACTCCTTCATAACGGGTCAACCAGTCCATCCCTAATATTACATCTAATCCTTGGGACTCTAGGATTATTAAATTAACTGGAAACTTGTTCTTTCCAATTTCTAGGGTTATCTGTCGGCACCCAGAATTTACTATCATTTCTCCACTTGGGGAGCTTACCTTAATGGGACATCCAATGGTTTTAGTGGAGAGTTCATTTTTGACTACAAATGCTCTTGAAATGAATGAATGCGATGCGCCGATATCGAAAAGGATAAGTGCAGGAAAGGAGTTAATCTTGAACTTACCGATCACGGCATCAGATCCTTCTTGAATTTCCTCCACATTGATGTGATTCACATGACCCTTTTGAAATGGGTTTGGCTTAGCCCCATCAGCCTTCTTCTTTGGGCATTCATTAGCATAGTGCCCCATCTTCTTGCACTTGAAACATTCCACCTGACTGATGTCTTTCTTTGCTGGCTGACTATGACGATTCTGACAATTTTGGTTCCCATGACTATGACCATTGTGGTTGTTCCTGAATCCACTTTTGTTATGTCCACGATGATTGTTTCCATCATGGTGGTGGTGGTTGTTGTTATGATGGTTATTATGATTCCCATTTTTGTGGAATCCTGAACTCCCACTTTCTTCGCCATGAGAGCGCTTGTGAGGTGATCCTGATCCAAACTTATCAAAATGGTGCTTTCTCTTTCTACCTTCCACTTGCTTCATCTTGTTTTCTAGGATGGTAGCTTTATCACACAAAGATTGATAGGTTGGAACATAAGCAACAGATAGTTGCATAGATATTTCATCATTCAACCCATCTAGGAACTTCTCCTTTCTCTTTGCATCAGTGTCAACATCATCTGGTGCATAACGTGACAGATTGTTAAACTCTTCGATGTACTTAGAAATACTGCGGTGGTGTTGCTTGAGGTTGTGAAACTCCTTTTTCTTCAACCCCATTATTCCAGAAGAGATGTGAGTGGTACGAAATCCATCCTCAAACATTGCCCAAGTTACTTCCTCAATAGGGTGAGTAACTTGGAAATTGTCCCACCAAGTAGCTGCATGACCTTTCAATAGGTGTGCTGTGAATCTGACCTTTTCTGCATCTGTGCATCCAATTGTGACTAGGTCCTTATTCTCAGAGCGTAGCCAATCATTTGCTACCATGGGGTCAGTAGTACCAGAGAACTTAGCAGGTCTCAGCCTTAGAAATCTTGTCAGCATATCCATAGGTGGTGGATTGTTTTGGTTGTTGTTATTGTTATTATTGTTGTTCTGATTCTGGTTCGCCATGAATTGATTCATCATTTGCATCAATTGAGTCTGTGTAGCCATCATTTGCTGCATTCCATTGCCATTGTCATTGTTATCTTCGTTGTTGCGTCGGGGAGGCATCTGTGGGTTTAATAAGGGTAAGTAATGATAGATAACCCAAATAACATAACAACCAATCAAACAAGTACATGAAAGTTCAATCATCACGAAAAAACAGAGTTGCGAAAATAAAACACACTAGCATAGTCACCCACAAGTCGGTATGATCTATGCAACTCGATAATAATAAAACGATAGATAGATGGAATAGTAGCACTACTCCTCCATGTCGACTTCCTCCTCCACTAGTGCAAGTCCTGCTGTGGCGAATCCTGCCTTGTATTCCTCCAATATTGTAGTCAAAGCATCGATCTTTGCCTGCAATTCCCTCTTCTGCGTGCGTAGACTCTCTATCACCTCGTGATCCGCTTCCAGCTCAATGTCCTCAAGCTCTAACTCGGTCTCCAAGTCTCTGATCTTCTTGTTCTTCTCCTGAACTCTCTTCTCTTGGCTCTTGAATTTATTCTCCTGGTCTTCAAACTTCTTCTCCATTTCCTTGATTCGATTTTCCTGTTCCTGGAAGGCCTTGTCCTTCTCCTTAAGTTGGACTCGTAGTTCATCGTTGCTAAGCATCACATTAGTCCTATCAGTATCAAGGTGTCTGATAAGGCTCTCTAAGTCCTGGAGGTGGTACGCAGGGGTTTGATAGACTCCCTAGTAGCCTCATCCAACACAATAGGCTCTCCATCCTCGTCGCGCCTCCCAAAGAAGTGGAAGTAGTGGCTCCTGATCTCAGAAGAGTGACATCCACATAGGCGTCACAACAGCTCCTGCATAACGACGTCGAGGCCCCTCTCCATGTCATCATGGAGTATCTTGAAGGCAATCTCCCCAGTTTGGGGCTCTGTCTCACGTCCTGGCTGGGTAACTCTGAATCCCCATAAGTCCTTCCTCTGAAACTTCCTCAGCTGAAGTCCCTGAATGGTAGGGATTAGAAGAGAGAGCACACCAACGAGCTCCAACATACGAGTCCTAAAGCGAGTTCCCTTGAAGTCCTCGACCGTGTTGTAGACAAAATTCGGCATCTTTGCATAGCATGGAGAAAATTAGTAATAACACAAGTCTAGAGAAAGAAAACACAAGTCATAAAATAAGCAAGGGAAAAAAATAAAATCAACCAACAAAACATTCCTCGTACTAAGTAGCAATACATTATTCAACTCAAGCAGTCAAGGTTCCAGACATAACTTATTTTTGCCATACCACATAGGTTGGTATGATCAAAATACTAACGTGATAAAATGCCAAGGGTGGTGGTCCAACTAGTATCTCACTCCTTCTTAACCAAGGTAGTAATCTGGGCATCCTTGGCAGCAATCTGCTTGTCTTGGTCTCATAGCTTCAAAGCCAAGCCTATGATATCTTTACTTAGGCGTTTTACAGTGGCCTTTGAGTCTTGGAGAAGACGTTTCTCCTCCTTGAGATCCTCCTGAGTATTGAGCATTCTATACTTGAGTCTTTCCCCAAGTTCCTCAATGGCTTTCCACGCAGCATTCCTTGCAGAGTCAAAGAATGACGTGTGCATTTCAGAGTTGGTGAACATGCAGAATCCCATACTCTTGGGATCATCATCCTTATTCTTGTACAAATGGAGTTGCACCCACCAATACTCTTGTCCTTCATCTATCACAGGAAATCCCTTGTACACGGCTTCACCATCCATTCCCAAGCTGATCATGAGGTTCTTGAGTGCCTTGGGAAATTCTGTCTCACACTCAAGGGTCATAGTCATCAGTGGTCCCTTCTTGACAGATTTATTGATGGTGGTCATCTACAAAAATAGATGAGAAAGGATGATCAGGGAAAGTTTTATGACATGAAAACACAAGTGTAAAGTTTGAATATAAAGTTATTTATCCTAAAGGTTTTCCTAAGTCTAATCCAATCTAGGGTCACGAACCTACAGGCAACACAGTGCTCTGATACCATCTGTAGAATCTCACCATAATAAGGTAAGATCCCTGTGATTGCAGTGCTAGTCCCTAGATCGAAATGCTAGCACCCACAGTTTAAGATGAAGTACACAGAAACAAAGGTCATTATTACATCGCATATCCAGGAATATAATGGTTCATACAACTCGCTTAGCCCAAGGCTAAGATACTCAAGGTTCACATTACATAGTATAATAATAGAGTCTTTGTCTTCATGCGCCACAGGCAAGCATGTCGAGTGTAGACCCGCAACCCTACTCATCATCAGAGTATCCTGCAACATAATAAGTTATAGCCACAAGGGTCAATACATTTGGAATTGTATTGGCAAGTGATACCATAGATACTTAGTATAATTCAACAACTACATGAATATATGCCTAAGTGTGGTTTTGGCTGACTTTCCTAAAAGCAAGTTTTATCTTATAGTTTAGAAGAGTAAGTTTTCTCTTTCAGAACGCTAAGGCTCCAACGATAGACATCATTGAACCTCTACCCTTGTTTACCCACAAGTTTTAACTTACAGAAATTTGGATGAGGAGATTATTGAACTGCTTCACTATCTTGAGGCTCAGGAATTGTCCATAACCGGGGACACGGCTAAGTACTTAGTTTTACCCTCTCGAGAGGTGGTGCACTTTCCCCACAAGACTCGACATGCATCGAGACGAGACTTTTCAGAAGAAATCCCTCAGACCACCACGGACGCGTTCCATCCTATCATAACTACCACCTTTTGTCCGTCTGGCTGAGTTCTTGCAACTTAGTTGGTCAAGGCAGAGCCCATATGCCATGTGGCTGCACTGGAAGCTTCGTCACAAGAACGTCTCCAATCTCTTTGTTCCTGGGTCGCCATCCACAAGTGTGCTACACCAGCTGACCATAGACATGGCCCCTGAGTAACCACTCAACATAATCCAAGCAAGTCCCATTCCACCCAGGTGTTTCATTAACATTAGTTGTTTTCTTAGTCAAACAAAATAATATCTTTCCATACTATCTTGATATGTATTTTCCACCCATGAATTCTAATAGCATGGCTAAGCACCCTAGCATACGAAGTCTTTCAACTAGGAAGTACTACCAAGATATAATCTATAGGGTAGCATAGCATAGTATAGTGATATATAAATAATCCTATCATGCTAAGATCTACTAAAGTAACACTAGTGCAATAGTGAAAATAATAGGACATGAGATGAAATATCACTTGCCTTGGTAGCTAGGGGAATAGGTACAATCCTCACAGCAACAAACTTCACAATCCACACAATCTACACAAAGGGCAATACAAGAACAATAAATCAATCAATAAAACATTACAAAAATAGGAATGCATGAAAAATGCAATGATATGATCACAACTCTAAAACTTGCAGATTCTACAGTACAGAGGTTAAAATACCCCAACTAAAGGCATAATAAATACCCAAAAACAATTTATGGAATAATTTTTATGAGCAAAATACCCCTAAAAAGGTTCTGCCTATAATTCCAATTTTGCAGAATCAAAAGTGTGAAACAAGGCCTCTATAATAAAGGTCTTATTTTTCTGAATCCATAGACACCAAATTTGCATTTTTCTGAATTGTGGATCAAAAGTTATTGAATTTCTAAGTTTAATACATAATCTGTCTATTTTTCTATTTAAACAAATAGCCCAGGCGACGTGGCGCAACCTTATTGGTCCGTACCGGTTCGGTCGGATCGACTGCTGCACACCGTTAGATCTTAAGTGACAAACGGACAGATCTGATCAGCCCGTACCGCTTCGGTCATCGATCTAATCCTAGCCACAGATGATGGATCTAACGGTTCCTAGGGTCTGGACGGAAATAGGCGGCGCTGACCAGCTGCGTGCGGCGGCGGAGCATCGGCCGACAGTATCCCGGTGGTTCTACAAGGGCAGGGGGTCCCTGGACACGTACTAGAGGTCGAGGTGGTCGTGGTGGTCTCGATGGAGGTCATAGCAGCGTGGGGGGTGCTCTGGCTCAATCACGATCCCTCGCCGGAGTTGCGTCGACGGCGGAGCTCGTGGCGCTATGTCGGAGACGATGGCATGGGGCTCGAACAAGTGAGAAAAGGGGTCAGTGAGACGCGCCCGAATCAGCACGATCTAGCAGAGGCCAAAAAGGGGCGGCAGAAACCCTAACCTCACCGGAAAAAGCGATGGACGGCGGTGGCAGAGGGAGTTCGCCGGAGTAGACCGTGTCGTCGACCTGGATCAAGATAAGGCACGTGGCCGGGGTTAGTAGATACGCCAGGACACGGCAAACAAGATATGGTAGAGAGGAGGGCGTGTCGTGGCCAGAGCTCACCAGAATCGTCGCCAGAGTAGCTTCGGACGGCGGTGGTTTGAGCTAGCAATTGGGGAGCCTCGGGGCTCTCCAGGGGCAGTGGCTGGGGGAAACTATCGAGGAGGGGGAGGGGATTAAGAAGGGGCGGTGGTGATGGCGATTTAATCGCGGTAACGTCAGCATTTGGCCGTGTTTGGAAACGGCAGAGGAGGGGAGGAGGTGGTGGCCGTTCGCGTGGAAGAAGGTGAGGTGGCGTCGACGTGGTGTGGGGCCAGGAGGTAAGTGGGTGGGGGTGAGCAGTGGGGGCGTGAGAAAAGACAGAGAGGGGGAGAGTGGCCCGGGTGGGCTGGTTTGGCCGGTTTGGGCCGAAAAGGCCAGAAGTGCTGCTGTTTAAATTTTCTTTTCCCTCCTTTTCTTTTTTCCTTTAGAATTTCCTTTTTCCTAGGTTTTGGATTTAGCAAAAGTGCTCCAAAATTCTTCTAAATTTCACCAAATTTTTGGAGGACAAACTTAATGCATAGTAGTACATGCCATGATGATATGTATACAATGATGATGATTTTTAGATGAAAATTTTGGGATGTTATAGTTAAGCTTCATTCGGAACCTCCTCAGGTTCGCAAATGTTTGCCGGATATCATCTAGGTGCGTTTTTCTTTCCTTTGTTTTTATCACAACATCGTCTATGTATAGTTGGACGTTTTTCCCAATCTTTGTAAACATTTTTGCATACACCTCTAATACGTTGCTCCTGCATTACGTAAGCCAAATGGCATGGTGCGATAGAAATAAGCCCCATACGGGGTAATGAAAGAAGTCTTTGTTTGATCATTCGTGTTCAGGGGTATCTGGTGGAAACTATAATATGCATCTACAAGTGACAACAAATCACACCCAACAGTTGAATCAATGACCTGATCTATCCTCGACAGTGGGAATGGATCTTTTGGACACGCCTTATTCAGGTCATGTAATCGAAACACATACGCCACACCACTTCTACATTCGGATCATCCTTCTTCTTTTCCACCAGTATCGGATTAGATAGCCAATCTAGATATAGTACTTCCATGATAAACCCAGCTGCATGAGCCGAGATATCTCATCACCAATGACCTTTCTCCTGTCTTCGGCAAAACAGCAGAGAGGTTGCTTCACCGGCTTAGCTCCGGGTATCACATGCAAAGAGTGCTCGGCTAACTCCCTTGATACACCTTCCAGGTCCTGCATGGACCAAGCAAAGATAACATTATTCTCACGGAGGAAGTGGATGAGCTCGCTTTCCTATTTGTCGCTTAACTCGACACCAATAGTTACGGTGCACTGTGGGAACTGATCATCAATGGGCACCTTCTTGGTATCTTTTGTCGCTTGAAATGAAACACTTCCATGCGGGTTACTCAGCACCGGCATATTCAGCTATGCGAACTGAGCCAATGTCGCCACCTCTTGGATCCTTCTTTTCTCTTGTGCTATCACCAGTGACTCGGCTAAGTTTGGCACGGCCGAGGCATAATCAATGGAATGCCGGAAGTCTCCTGTTATTGTGATCACCCCATTTGGCCCTAGCATCTTCATCTTCAAGTAACTAATGTGGTTACTTCCCATAAACTTTGAAAGAGCAGGTCTGCCGAGTAATGCATGATAAGCACTGTCCAAGTCCACAACCTCAACTCCAAATTATCAGTTTGGCAATTCTCCCTCGTGTGGAATAACACAATGATTCGGACCTTGCCAATAGGCTCACAAGAGATACCTAGCACAATGAAATGGAAAGTTATCTTTGTTGTTTGGAGCATATTCTCTGATACTCCCAACTTGTGCATGGTATCCTTATACAAGGTATTTATACTGCTTCCATTGTCAATCAACACCTTGGACAATCTCACATTGATGTTCGACCCAATGAAAGTTGGGTCGAGCACCAAAGCATATGACCTAGGACTCGGCATCAGCCTGGGGTGATCCTTGATGCTCCATGTGATTTTATGATCCGCCCAAGGCATATATCTCGTCACGGCCGGCATAATTGCATTTACCTCCATATATCGGCGATGCACACTCTTTCTGTCAGTTTCTTCCGTGGTAAACACACAGTAACTCGATGGTAATCCATATATTAATTTCTCCCATCATTGTTGGGGTACCTTTGGTTTTGCTGGTGTTGGTTCTCCACCTGATGCACTACATCCCTCCTCTCATGGTTCTCATACCTCGGCGGAGGTGGTGGTAACATCATCTGCTGCCCATTTCCCTAGTGAGCTGCTGCTGCCGAGGTGCATCGTGCTGGGGTGCGTCGTGCCGAGGCACATCGTGCTGAGGTGCCTGAGCATTCCTCGAGGCACCTTTCTCTATCTTCCCCATCCACTCACACTGCCGAGTTGTATGGTTCGCCGGGTTACTCGAGTTTGGCATGTGAAACTTGCATGGTTGATCCAACCTATACTCATATGTATGCCTCGACCTATCCTTCTTTTCCTGCCACTGTTTCTTCTGCTCTGGCGTCCAAGTTTTCTTCCCATCATTTCTCGGAGTCCATTGTTGCCCTCCAGTTTTTTGACGCTGGCTAGCACTGGCATTTGGTTGATCTTGATCCACTGCCACAACTTGCTGCGTACTATATCTATAATCTGGCCTTTCATCTCTCCTTTTTCCTTGGAAGTCATTTCGCCGGGATGATCTGGTTCCATCTCGGTTGTAGTACTCTTCATTTGACTCGTTTGACACAAGCCGAGGTTGAGTTGGGTCACCCAATGCATACGAATCAGCAATTCTAATTGTTTCAACCAAGGTAGTTCGCATATCTCTCTGCAGCTTTTGCCACAGCATACTCGCATATCTGCATCCCTAAGCGAACGAAGCAATGGCTTGTGACTCAATCACCCCCTCGCATGAGTTGCGCACATTGCACCAGCGAGTTAAGAACTCCCGGTGTGTCTCATTTGGCCTTTGCTTGCACATTGCTAGTGTCTGTGGCCTATTCGACCTCTTATACGTGCTTGTGAAGTTACTAATGAACATTTCTTCAAAATCTATCTAGTAATTGATACTTTGTCCTGACAAATTATTTAGCTAGACTCTTGCTGGCCCTTCCAACATCTGAGGTACATATCTCACAGCCCATCTCAAATTGCTTGTGGCAATGTTCACAGCAGTTGCATAGTCAATGAGACAATCCTCCGGCTTGGTACTGCCGTCATACATCTTTGTTTCTCTGGCCAACTGAAAGTTTGGCACATGTGGTTCTCTCATAATCCGGTCGAGCTTTAGCCTCGCATCATCTACTGTAAGTTCCTGTTTCCCATCCTTGATCCTACCACATGGTGCTCTGGCATAGGAAACCCGGCATCGGCCATCGTCGAATAACCATCATTGTACCTATCTTGACCCGGATGAACATACTACTACTGCATAGCTGGTCCAGCACTTTGCTCTTTCCGAGGCATATACTATTGTTGATGCTGCCGAGGTGGGTTCTACTATACTCCAGCCGAGTTACGTTGTTATGCATTGCCGTTCCCAGCGTTCCCATGACCGGCGTTGCCTTGGTCACGGTTACCTCGTCCAGCTTCACCTCGGCTGACACTATTTTGGTCCTCATCACCTTGCACCACTTTTCCTTTCCCTGCCGTTGCCGGGTCATATGGGACTATCTGCTTATTTTTCCTTGCTCAGGTCACTACCTCCTCCCTTCTTGGGCCCATATGAGGGGATGATGCTGCCCCAGCGGATTTTTTTCGGGTTACCCCTAGCCGAATGAACTATATGGGAGCCTCCTGCTACCACCGGGTTAGCTTTGAGTATTTCCTCATTCTTCTTGTTTGCTACTCTCACTAAGTGGTTTAATCTTTCATGTTGCCTCTCCCAGGCTTCTCCGGTTAGACCCTCTAACTCGGACGTTGCTACCTCTGCAGCCCTGAGGTTCTTTGCCGAGGTGCTATACCTCTCCAGTCCTGCTGTTACTAGAGTAGCAGAATATCCTGGCTTAGGTACATATTCCTTGTCTATCTAAGTGATGAGGTTTCTACCCCTAATTTTTACTCCGTCCATACCGGTGGGGCTAATCTAGTTTGCTTTTGCATATCCACACAGCGTGATGTTCAGTGACTGATGCAAATCAGCTACTTTGATGAGGATATATATAAGGATTATGATGATTCTGACTGCTTGAACTAGAAGGAATTTTTGAGTCAAATCAATAATGACTATCAGGTGAATTCATTCCTAGTTGACCATGATGCTTTCATTTATTAGAACTTTATATTGCCTAAGTCTTTGTTCTATTGTATGATCAGGTACATGGGAGAAGAAGGTGTAGCACGGAGCGAGGAGCTGAAGCATATGGACCATGGCGTGTTGATCATTGAAGAATGTGCGAGGGAGGAGAGGGAGGAAGCGCAAGGAGCTACCAATAAGAAGATCAACACCTGGCAGGATCTCTGCCGCGGCAGAGAAACGACGTGTTTTCCTGCCACGGCACAAAAACAGAGTCCTTTTTTGCAATGGTAGGCTACCGCGGCAGAGAAACATGCCCAATGTATGCCACGGCAGAACCCTGAGCCGAACCCAACTTTGGGTCGGTTTGTATCCTAGTTAGGTGGGACCAAGTCATCCCAAGCTTAGGCTGACACCCCCCAAACCTCTTAAATAGACGGGGCACCACACATAGTTAGGTTTAAACCACGTTAAAATTATTTTGGATTTATTTCTTTCATAGAACCGCTGGAATTACTTGTGATCGATCTCTACCAACTGCAATTGAGTGTGATCTGTTGTTTCACTGGGAATTAGTAGATTGCAAACTACCATTCGTGCTCGACGGCTACGTGCGCAAGAGCGTGGTGTTATGAATATCCCAAAGGGTTCGAGAGCTGTTGCATTGGCATCAAGGTTCGAGCGGGAGAGTTCATAGCTACAGGCTAGTTATCTATCATCTACCATCACCATCGACAAGATCTTGCTGAGAAGATCGGGCCACCCCATATCATCTTGGTATCAGAATTCCTCGTTTACTCGATGAGCATCCACAAATCCATCCATAAATTAGTTCGTGTTTTTCGTCCTATACAAAAAAGCCCCATAAAAAGAGTTGACATAGCCTAGATTACATTGTATTCGAGTAATAATTGTTGGTCGTGTTCCTCTATTAGTCTAGATCTAGATCTAGATTTGTTCTTCATAGATTGGTTTTTGCTTTCTAGTTGTTCTAGTCAAGTTCCCCATCAATTGTTTCCGCCACCATCAAGTCAGATCAGATCCAAGTTAGAGTCCTCATTGTTTACTACTTGGCAAGTCGGAATTCAAAAAAAAATCCTGCTGACTCTGCCGTGGCACAGAAACGGACTGTTTCTCAACCATGAGTCCTTGTCTGCCACGACTCGGTTTCCTGCCATGGCACGATTTCGTGTTGTTTTTCTGCCGCGGCACGCATTCTGCCGCGAGATACAGATTCTCTGCCACGACACAGTTTGCCCCGTTTTTTGCCACGGCAACCATATAAAAAAATTATGAAATTTTGCAATTTTCCAAACCTTAGCTACAGCCATTATATTTCATAAGTGTAGGAACTTTCCCATTGAGACTAGTTTCCGCTCTTAAAGGATTCTCGTAGGGTTTTTGGTGCTATATAAATTGGCCGTGTGTGATATATATTAAAAAAGAGAGAAAAAGAATATAGCAAAAGAAAAAGCAAAAAAAGAGAAAGAAGCTATACAAAATAAAAAGAAAAGGAGAAATTAAGCAAGAGGCATAGTGATATCTTTGTGCACCGGTAGGTTGGGCAATCTTGTGTCTGTTTACTTTGAGCTTTGCTAGTGTCTCTCCAGCATAGTGCAACACCCTTCATAGTTGCATTGCCACGTTTATCTCCACATGTGTGTTTCTTGGGTTGTTGTACAACCAGTAATAGAACTTGTTTGAAGTTTATATAGGATACCATACCTAGAGCTCCACCATAAATAACCAGTGTTCCCTGTGATCGTTCTTTATACCTTTGATATTCACTTCATCACATTAGTGCATAAGTCTTTGATTGCGTTTGGTAAAGCATCTCTATTCACTTTGGAACGGTATGATTTGCTTTTTTATCAGTTGTGAGTGAGTTGTGAGAGTTTTCCGCCAAACAGATTTTGATTTTTGCACTAACCTACTACTCATGTCTTTGAGTGATGATGATGTTGTGTCACAACAAAAGAAGGATGAGGAGCTTGTTAATTGGAATTAGACCATTGACAAGAATCCACGTGATGTGCAAGAGGCAATGGATCAGAATACTGGCGCAGTAACTAATATTCAAACTCAAGTGACAGTAATCAATGTAAATGTGGCCACCTTGCAGCGTTCGATTGAGGCCCTTACAACAGCGATTCAACCAAGGTACTTGCGATCAATTTTTGACAAGCTCATGTAGTTGCGGCAAGGTAACATGTCAGTTGATGAGTACTACATGGAGATGGAGATGATTATGCAACGTGCTAGAGTTCGTGAATCCCTTGAGATGACTATGCAGCATTTTGTCAACAATTTGAAGCTTCAAATCAAGAGCATTGTTCGTCATCACAAGTACGAGACTATGAATGAACTGTTGAGCCATGCAAGAGAGGACGAGTCAAAGCTAGTTGAGGAGGCTAAGTCACATGCATGTTTTCCATCAACCAGCCATCTTGCGGCCAGATCTACACCACCTCCTATGGCGCCACCTGCAGCGACTGCTAGCCACCCTCCACCATCGGCCAAACCTACTAATGTAATCATCTCTACTCCTGGTATTGTTTCTTGTGCTATGCATGTGGATTTTGAAGAAAGGGAGCCATCTGTTTTACAACCTACATCGTCGGATTGTGCATTGTCACTTGCGGAGGATGTAACAGTATTTACTAGATGTGAAGAGAACACTATTGATATAGGTACTGATTTGGAGCTACAGTAAACAAGCGCAATATATTGTGAGTATATTCCTTTGTTGATGCCTCCTTGTGATTTGCCTTGCACTAATGTTTCAACACCATGTGATAGTTTACCCAATTATAATTTTGACCATGTGGTACTGATTACACACAAATAAATACTTGCTCGAATAACACCTACTGATATTGCATATTCCATCATGCTAAATGAACCTATGAGTATGAGTTGTGCTATGGATAAGATTTCTGAAATTTCATGTCTAAATTCTAGCACATATTCTCCTTGTTTCACTTTCAATCTAATTGGTGAATATAGCGTGGATGAAAATTTTCTTGTGGATCACATATGCATTACTTGTGATAGAATCGCTGAACAGAAACAAGCTATTTTCAGCCATATTTACAATGTGTCACAAAATATTTGTTATGGGACAATAGTTCATGTTTGAGATATTATGGAAATATATCCTACTCTAGTTGATCTTGCTAGAATAGAACCCAAGTTTTCATATTCTTTGTGTTTGTCCCAAAAGTCTTTGTCTAGTTATGTTACTACTTTAGACTTCCTTGATATTTGCAAATTGAGTTGCATCTTACATACTGGACAACATGATCATGTTCATAATAATCAGAGAATCACAGTTGAAGCATGGCATGAATCAATTTGGTTTTCACACATATTGAATTGGTTTGAGCTTGTTGACAAATTTGATCATAGATCTTCTTTGAGAAAACTGAATTTAATATTGAAGAACAAGACTATCTATTTAGTTGTTTTTCACCATGATCATGATTCTTTGTACTTCACTTATACCTGCAATTTAAGTTGCTTGATGTATACTGGACATACTTTTCCTATGAACAACAATAATACAACATGTCATATATACATGTAATTTGCGTACACGTTGTTCTTTTTGTTTCTTCCACTTTCAGCTTACCCAAAGCCATGGACGGCTTTTCATGAAGAAAGGGAGGATGATGAGGATATATACAGGGATTATGATGATTCTGACTTCTTGAACTAGAAGGAAATATTGAGTCAAATCAATAATGACTATCAGGTGAATTCAGTCCTCCTTGACCATGATGCTTTCATTTATAAGAACTTTATATTGCCTAAGTCTTTGTGATATTGTATGATTAGGTACATGGGAGAAGAAGGCATAACACAAAGCGAGGAGCTGAAGTATATGGAGCATGGCGTGTTGATCATTGAAGAATGCGCGAGGTAGGAGGGGGAGGAAGCGCAAGGAGCTACCAATAATAAGATCAACACATGGCAGGATCTTTGTCGCGGCAGAGAAACAATGCATTTTCCTGCCACGACACATAAAGAGAGTCCTTTTATGCCACGGCAGGCTGCCGCTGCAGAGAAACAGGCCCAATGTCTGACACGATAGAACCCTGAGACGAACCCAACTTTGGGTCGGTTTGTATCCTAGTTAGGTGGGAACAAGTCATCCCAAGCTTACCCCCCCCCCCCCCCAAAAAACCTCTTAAATAGATGGGGCACCACACATAGTTAGGTTTAGACCACATTAAAATTATTTTGGAGTTGTTTCTTTCATAAAACCTCTGGAATTACTTGTGATCGATTTCTACCAACTACAATTGGGTGTGATATGTTGTTCCACTGGGAATTAGTAGATTGCAAACTACCGTTTGTGGTTGATGGTTCCGTGCGCAAGAGTGTGGTGTTGTGAATATCCTACAAGGTTCGAGAGTTGTTGCATTGGCATCAGGGTTCGAGCGGGAGAGATCATAGCTACACACTAGTTATCTATCATCCACCATCATCATCGACAAGTGCTTGATGAGAAGATTGGGCTACCCCATATCATACTTTCTTTGCCCCTACTAACATATTCAACCGGGTCTCATCTAACTCAGCCCGTGCCTGAGCTGGATCTACTACAGGTGCTATGGGAGTTTCTAAGATATCTGGCCTCTCTAGTGGAGGACCTCTTGTCCTTGGTACCTTCGGTGTAACCCCCAAGTTCTCCGTCGGGTTCTTGCTTGCTCCTAGATCTGGCGCCATTATCATGACCTCAACGAAGCTAGCGGGGTGAGTGATACGCGAGTTGCGAGACGCGCTGTGAGGTGGTTTTCCTTCCTTGACGACATGAAGTGGGTGAACGCAGGACTCGTCCATGCCAACCTTAACCTTGTGGACGTCGAGGCTGATGAAGAGGCCGTTGCACGGTGGAAGACAGTTACTGAAGCTGCGTGTGTTATCGCTGATGTAGTCCAGCGCTCCAAAGCACGAAACAAGCTCGGAGACGATGCATTCCTCGGTGGCGATGATGTTTCCCATCCAGATCTTCAGTCTAGCTAGCGCTGCTGCTGGCCCCATGGTGGGCGCCAACTATCGTGGTGGTGGCACGGAAAATGCCATGGGTAGGCTAATGATGGGGCCAAAGCATGCTAGAGGTATCCAGAGAGGGATGGTGTGGTGATTCCACACATAGATGCTTTTATTCTCTCTATCAATAGTGTTTACAGATGCTCCTTGAGCTATTCATGGGGAGGAGGAAGAAGAACCTCACTACTGCCCACACCTCTCACTAGGGTTTTCCCTTAGTAAAAATGTCTAACCCCCTCTATGGAGATCCTGGCCCTCCTTATATAGGGGAGGCCAGGTTACAAGTTAGGGCATACGTGGAGGGCATATTCTACGAACATGTCTATCCCGAAATAGCAAAGCAGTGCTCCTACTTTTCCCTCTCTAAGCTATTTAGGACTCATGGCGTAAGCCTCTTTAAGCCCCTCTACGGCACTGGGTCACCCTACAAAGGCAACGTCACCTTTGTTGGCCCGTACTAGCTGGTCCTCCTCTCTTTCCTCTGCGCTCACGCTACAGTGGAGAGAGAAAATCTTTCACCACGGAAGATGCCTTCCTTCTCTTGTAAGCCAAGTGGTAACCTGGCTGCTTCCTGGTTAACCTGGCTCTAGGGTACCTGCATACAAGTAAAATAGATGATGCAGACATATAATCTATGCCCGCCGAGGTAACATTGGATGAATGTCGTCCGGGGCGGGTTAGCCGTAAGTCGGCTTGCCTTGAGGTAACTCGGCCAGCTCTTGCTTTGACCTTTCCATACCTCGGCTAACATTTCCATTATACCCAGGCTTGACCCTACCCGGGGTTATCCCCCCCTCCCAACAGGTAGAGGAAGCGGACGCACACCTTGTGAAGAACACAATGAACACACGCAAAAATCACATGATACAAGGGAAATTGCTCCCGCCGGTGGTCACCAGTCCTATAGAATCCTCGCAAGGAAAGATCGGTCAACGTGCTTCCTCGATCCCAAGCAGAGAGGGAAGAACACCTTGGAGAGGGCCTTTCCAACTATGCTCACACACTCGCAAACGTAGGCCTTGTACAATGAGGGAGGCGCGATGCAAACTCCAACGAGGTGGTGATGATAGTCGGTCCCCTTTGGTAAGGGGATGAGGCAAAACTAGAGATTCCATAAAGGGGTGTCTTTAGTCTATCATCTATGCCTAGGGTTACATGAGGCGGTGGGGGCACTATATATAGGCCAGCCACAAATTTAGGGGTACTTTAGGCAACAATACTAGGGTTTGGAGTCGACTAGAGGGGTACATGGGATGAGGCCCAGCTCAAGACGTGCAGGCCCATTCCACTTAGGCTGGAGACTCCGGGGTGCAGGGGACGGAGACTCCGGGAGTGGTTGGAGACTCCAGGGTCGATGGCGCTCTTCGGGGTAGACTTTGGGGTGGCATGCAGAGACTTCCAGGAAGGCGGCCAGAGTCCAAGCCGGAGTCCTGGGCCGGAGAGTCTAGTGCGAAGGGCCGGAGACTCCAGTGTTGAAGGGCTGGAGACTCCGGTGTTGCCGGAGACTCCGCAGTGGACATCGCTCTTCGGGCTTGTCTCCGGGGGGTGTACTGAACGCTCCTGGGGAGAGTTCGGAGTCTTTGCTGGAGAGTCTAGTGTTGGAGGCCAGAGACTACGGGCTTGAGGGTCAGAGACTCCGGTGCTTCTGCTACAGCTTCTTCCATCTTCTCTTCCAAGCCTCCGTCTTGTCGGGCTTGGTGCTCCGGGCTTCCTCCGTTGCCTCCATACTCGTCGGTGTGAACCTATCATGTTACTGGGACAGAGTATGAAGTAGTATACCATTCAATAGGGTAGGAAGTGGATTCACATAGAGGAAAGGATTCACTTTTGGAGTCCATGACGACTCGACATAAGTTGGAGACCATGATGTGGTCTCGACCATAGGTCGGGCTACACCAGCTCCCCCTTCAAAAAGAGTTGTCCTCTAATCTACATGCTCATCACAAATTAGAAGATGTCAAGAGACCTTCTTGAACCTGGGGTTCACCATATAGTCATCCTCGAGAAGATTGAATTGACAACACATCAATGTTCCTTCACCTTCTATGAAGCCTACAAAGCTCACCATAAAAGAGAAGCAACACTCAAAGCATAGCCAATTCATGAAGATTATACCATCAGTCCTCAAGTAGAAGGATGTCACCTTAGGATGTAGAGGTGGCTCGTTGAAGGGAATCCATAGGTAACTCTCTTCGGTTCGTCTTGTCAACTTATGGTCCATAGAGGTTGACATGGAAGCAAATGTACCTTCACACAACAAAGACCAAGCAACATATGTTTGTTTGTGATAGAGGAGCATGTCATTTGTGGCATGTCCATTCTTGTTCACAACACAATTAGCACACCTTAAGTATAGCAAACGGGGTGCATATGCAAGGTCAAGCTGCATGGAAATCGTTTGAACATCATCCAAATGTGGGAACTCAAAAACTCCATAGAACGTCTTAGTGTGGCACTCAAAGCAATTTACTAAGATATTGATCAACATCATTGATGCAAGAGTAGGAGAATTCGGCAAAAACACATGTAGACAATATCCAAAACAACATCATTATGTGTGCAAACCAACCATTGGAAAGAGAAATTGTTCAATATGTTGGATTCCATACACAAATCATCAAAAGAAAAGATCATGGGCATTGGAGTATCACAAGCGGAAGCAAAATCAACATGTTTGCAAACAAACCAAATGAAAGAGCAAGAATTCCTTATGTTTGTTGCAAAAACTATACAAGGTACTTGGGAGCTCTCATGACAATACATGCGGGCATTATGGTTGCACACAAAACATCAGAAAGAGAAATTGTTCGATAATTTTGTTGCAACACATAAAGCATAAAAATCAAATAGCAACGAAACATGATTTTCACAAGGTGAAAGGATACCATTAACATGCTTGCAAACTAACCATAGGAAAGAGCAATTTTTCAACATGAAAGATGCGAAGGATGCAAAAGGTATCAGAGCTGGTTTTGATTTTGAACTCACTTGGGGGATGCTGTCTAGAGCTATTTTTGTCAACTCGTGCTCAACCGAGGTTGACATTATCGTGCGGGTACCTACACACATCAAACACAAAAGGAAGAACATGTGTGTATGGTAGATAAATACATCATCCATCATGACATATCTCTTCTTGTGCACATCACCATTAGTATCAAGCAAGTGTAACAAAGGTGCATGGTGAGTATGCAAGTGGGTAACATGCTTATCATGGAATTTACGAAAATCTCCACAATTTGAGAAGGCTATGGGGGGCATCTCAATAGAAACCATATGAGAATTATTGTTGCAAGCAAAAAAAGTGAAAGAGCAAGCATCCATATTATTGCTAGCAACGGAAGAAATTGTAAAACAACCATGACAAATCATTGTTTGAGGGATACCGTTTTTAACATCATTGCAAGCAAAACATTGGAAAGAGAAATTGTTCAACAATGTGCAAGCAATGATATCATCAACGTAACGTTTATAGCATATCATGTCTATGACAATATCATGACAATAAAAGGATTCCACATGGGCATCATGATGTGTAGCAAAATCAACACATGGGAATAAGAGTGGAACATATGTCATGTCATAAGTATCATCCATATCATGAAAATCATCACAAATTATCATGTCCACTAGTGGGATCATGTCATCATCAACACCCTTATTTTCACCTTGTTCATACGTATCATATGAAGTGGGTGTTGTGGTAGTATTGGCGTCCATGTGGGCGACTTTTTCTTTCCATGGTGATGGAATCATCTTCATGCACCATGTACGTGTTCTCGATAAGAGGCATCATCATCTCCAAGCTTGGCACTTCTTGATCCATGGAACCTAGCATATCATGAGAGAACACACTAGAGGTAGAGGGTAAGTTGTTAGAAATCAAGATGGTCTCACATGACCTATCAACTACCACTCTCAACTCACTCGGTGTATCACTCATTCCCTCAAATTGCAAGCACTCAATCTCACGTATGGTGGAGTCGCTCATCTCACTCTTGTTTTCACTCAAGTCGGGTAAGTGGCTCTCATACTCACATGGGATTGGTAGCACATCATCACTCAAGCATATAGGGATAGGCTCGGTGTGCTCAACTCCATGCGCCTCCTTTGGTAAAGACAAAACCCCATGCTCACCATTCTCGACCTTGTCGCCATCTTGTACTTTGGGTGCCATTGTGGTGGTGGCATTCATATAGGATGTATTGGTCCTTGATACCATCTTTGCCATTGCATCCACTTGTTGGCAAAGCAATGTGTTTTTCTTCTATCTCTTGAGGGGTCATATTTTTTACGGACTCGTCCAACTTGGTGAACCAGATGTCCATCTCTTTCTTGAATGACATTCTTGGAGTGCTTGGGGAAGAAGTTGCATATAATCTCTTGTAGTTGGATGCTTCATCTTGAACTTGAAGTTTTGGCGTTGAAGGTTGATGGCGTGGTAGAAGGCTTGCCCTTGGTGCCATTTTGGTGGTAGCACAAGTAGTTGAAGGTTCCTTATGATGATGTTGTTGACAGAGGTCATTGGCATTCCTTGTCGAAGGTTTATGTTGATGAGCCACTTGGTCATCCACATGATGCTCGCGACGATGATCCTTTTCCTTGGCACTCTTCTTATGATGGTGGTGCCTTCTTGAGCTTCATTGAGCATTATGGATGGTGCTCAACATGTATTCTCTATCTTCATGGAGAAGATGCCTTGAATGATACCTTGTATCCTCTTAATGTTAGCGATGATCACCAAAGGATGTATGTCAATGAATATTTTTGCTTCGTGGTACCTTGTGTGGAAGATGATGTTTGGGCGCCACTTTTCTTGGAGTAGGTGGAACTTGATGCCTCTGGGTAGATGTGCTTGACGCCTTGGAGATGGTTGTGCTTGGCACCTTGGAGATGGTGGCTCTCATCGCCTTGGAGATGGTGGCGCATAATGCCATGTAGGTGGTCGCGCTTGACGCCTTGGAGGTGGATCATCGAAGTAGGTGGTGCCCTTTGGTGTGGCACGCTTCGCCTTGAAGGTCATGGTTTCTTGATGATGCGCCTCCTCTTGCTTGGCATAGTAGTCCTCCATCTCCAAGCAGTGGAGGTATTATTCATAGCTCATGGAAGAGCCCTCGAAGTTGGTGAAGTTCGCCATGTCCTCCATGCTTGGTGAGGCATCATCATTGTACCACTTGAAGTCGTCCATGCTTGGGGAGCCATTGTTGTTGTAGTACTCCATATCATCCAAGCATGAGGAGCCATTGTTGGTCTAGTGCTCCATGCATGAGGATCACTGTTGATGTAGATCTCTAACGAGGGGAGATCTCGGGAATGTCCATAAAGAAGTACTTAGAGTTTTGCGAAAAAGAGAATGTTGGGGATTTCGTCAGAAGTCAGGAAACAATGGGATCAAAGTCGCCTGAATATTACGAGGGATTGCTTTGTTACAAATCGCTTGGGGATTGTTCCGTGCTTGTCCTAGGCTTCTCCCACCCTATATATAATAGGTTGGGTCTCAAAGTTGTATACAGATAGGTTACATGATTACAACACCAACTCCATGTCGGTCTTTGTTCATCTTTCCTAATACAACAATATTTTTTGTCGGTTGCAATTTGGATCTTCATCTTGACACTTCATGGGCCGAAAGCCTTTCCGCAGACCCTAGGTAACAAATCACGGGGACCCGAGTAACCATACCTATGTCAGTAGCCCCCGAGACTCTATCCGAACCGTGGATTCGGGTTGAGTCTCAAGAAAAAATGTTTAACTCTTTGTTTTTATTATTCTCAATGTTTTGTAGGGATTTTGTACAACGATCCTGATGCATCCGACGGATCAAGAATCAGTTAATTGCTCCTAGGAAAAGGCACGGTTGTCCTACATAAAATTCAAGTCCCCAGGCCTAAACTCGGGATTTATTACTAGCGTAAATCAGTTCAGGCTGCTGAGGTCTTATTGAATACGAAGTTCCATTTTTATTTTATCGGGTACCCAACGCGTCCGTAGGGATTTTTCATCATATCATAGATACAGATATAATGCTGGCAGAGCACATTCTTGTGCGATTACCAGGCCACACAAGACAAATCCTAGGGTCTTACCTTCATGTTTGTGAACACGGCATTCGGAGTTTTGTCGCATTTAGCTGCAATTCGAGATTTATGTATTTTTGCCAGCTGCCTTGATGGGCTACTAATGTTTCTGAATTCTGCAATGTATTTTGATATTTCCTAAAATCTCCTGATGAGAGTAACTTTTGGAGGATACATAAATGTAAAACTCACAAGTTTCTTAGGCGATGATTGCCTTTTACTTGGTCTACATAATTTTTCTATCGGGTGCGTGACAGTGCTCCCGATGGGAGTAGCCCTCGAGGCTATGTTCAGATGCCTGTATCTGGACAAAGGCTCATAACTGATGTTAAATCATGCAAACATATAAATCATCCTTTCGAGTTTATCTGAACAAAATTGAAAGGTATGAAGAATTTATCTTTATACATATATGGCGTAACCATGGATACATTATTCTGGTGGATTGCTATTAGGCCGTAGGCCGAAGTATTTTGGCTTTTAAAAGCTGGGCCATAGGCCTTATTGAATTTATAAGTAAACATAGGATCTCCTAAGCATAAAAGCGTCGCAGCTATGCAACATTCCATGGATTGGAATACTATACTCTAGTCTTCTTGTCTTTTAGATGATACGCTCCCCTAGTAATAACTTCTGTAACGATGTAGGGTCCTTCCCAAGGTGACCATCTTGCATGAGTCGAAGAACTAGATCTCCTACTGCGAAGGATCTTGGACGTAATCATCGCCCATGATAATTGAGCAAGTTTTGCTGGTATGTAGTGGATCTTTGCAGGGCTTCATATCGAGGTTCATCAAGTGCATCAACATCATCTTCGAGCGCTTCTCTTGATTCTTCTTCATCATATGCAGCTACCGTGGGAGATTCATGTGAAACTTCGACTAGAAGGATGGCTTCAGTGCAATGGACCAGAAAGAAAGGTGTTTCTTGTGTTGTAGTATTAGGGGTGGTTCGCAAACTCCACAAAATAGAAGGTAACTAATCAACCCATGCTCCTTTCGCTCTATCGAGTGGTGCAAGCAATCTTTTCTTTCGGATAGCAGTTACTAAGCCATTGGCTTTTCCCATTTGTCCATTGGTTTGTGGATGATCCACTAAAGCATAGCTTACTTTGATTCCCATCTCTTGCAGTATTCTTTAAATTCATTAGAAGTAAAGTTGCTTCCATTGTCCGTGATGATGCTGTGTGGCATGCTGAACCGAAATACTATGGACTTTATGAAATTCACAGTCGAAGTTCCATATTGAGTGGTGACTGGCATTGTTTCAATCCATTTATTAAATTTGTCGACTACTACAAGTAGAAGGACGTGTCCTCCTGGAGATGATTTGTGAAGTATACCCACCATATCAAGCCCCCACTGAGCGAAAGGCCAAGCTAGAGGTATAGGGTTTAGTTCGGCTGCTAGTGCTCCTGGTTTTGTTGCGAATCGTTGACATGCTTCACATATTCTGACTATATCCTTTGTGTCTTGTACTGCTGTAAACCAATAAAATCATGCCCTAAAAGCTTTGGTGGTAATTGCTTGGCTGCTGGCATGATGACCGCAAACTACTTCATGTATAACCTTGAGTATGGCTTTTCCTTCTTCGGGTGTAACACATCACTGTAACACACCCGAAATACTTCTTTTATATAATTCTCATTTGACTATCCTGAAGGCTTTCGATCTACGAGTGATTTGTCGGGCTTTTATTACATCTTCGGGTAATTCTCCTTGAGTCATATGGGCTATGTACGGTTGCATCCATGTGGGAACAATTATCATGACCTCATCAATATCTAGTTCTTCTTCGAAGGTCTCCTCTATCCTTATACTGGCTAATGAAGCCCTCGAGTCTTTTTTCAGTTTATTCTTTTTCCAGTCTTTGGAGATATGACCTCAGAAACTATTTTTGCATTGATAGAACGCTCAGATATTTCTTCCCAAAAAACTCAGGGTGGCACTGGTAAGCACAAGGACCCGATGTTTGCCAATTTTTCGGCTTCTTTATTACTTGCTCTTCCTATATGTGATACTTCACATCCATTGAACCGGGCTTCCATGATGCTGTAGAGATCTCGGTAAGCAATCATATTGTCATTGACAGCATCACATTTGTTCATTGTTTGCTGCGCTACGAGGTTAGAATCACCAAAGATTTTTAGACGAGTTATGCTGTAAGCCTTTGCCATTCCCATGCCGTGCAACAAGGCCTCGTACTCAGCTTCATAGTTGGATGCGTTCACAAAACTCATCCGAAGTATATATCACATCTTGTTGCCTTGTGGTGATATTAATATGACCCCTGCTCCTTCTATTCTTTCTGATCCATCGAAGTACATTATCCAGACGCTTGAAAGATCAGGTGGACCCACACATTGTAGCTCGGTCCATTCTATGATGAAATCTAGCAAAACTTGCGATTTGATGGCTTTTCGCTTCTCATACGTGATGTCCCGCGGGGATAATTTGATACCCCATAGGGAGACGTGCCTAGTTGCTTCTGGGTTATTAAGGATGTTCGACGGAGGTGCCTTATTGACCACCATGATCGGATGTTTCAAAAAATAATGGCATAGTTTCCGTGTTTTCATGAATACTCCATATGCTATGGTAATGTGGGTACCTTAGTTTGGATGGTGAGAGGATCTCGCTCAACAAATAAATTGGCCTCTGAACCCCCTGTGTTTTTCCTTCTTCGGGTCGCTCCACAATTAGGACCGTGCTGACCACTTGATTTGTGGCGGCTATGTAAAGAACTAGTGGCTCTTTCTCTCGTGGAGACACGACGACGGGAGGTGTCGAAAGTGTCTTCTTCAGTTCTTCAAATGCATGTTGAGCTTCTTCGGTGCATTCAAACTTATCTAATTTTCTCATTAGGGCGTAGAATGGTAATGTTCTCTCTCCTAATCATGCAATGAAGTGGCTACGCGCTGCCACTCATCTAGCCAGTTGTTGCACTCCTCGTAAATTTATTGGTTTTTTCATTGTTAAGATTGCCTGTATTTTCTTGGGATTGGCTTAGATTCCTCTTGCTGATACCAAGTATCCGAGGACTTGCCCCGCTGGGACTCCAAAGGAACACTTCGTCGGGTTTAACTTGATGTAGAACATGTCTAGGTTGCTGAATGTTTCTTTGAGATCCTTGATAAGTGACGAACTTTGTTTTGATGTAACTATGAAATCATCAATATATACTTCTACATTTGTGCCAATTTGGTTTCCTAGGAAACTTTGCATCATCCGTTGATATGTTGCCCCGGTGTTTTTCAGGCCAAACGGCATTGTTGTGTAGCAAAATACACCATAAGGTGTGATGAACGCTGTTTTCTCCTGATCCTCCTCCTTCATCTGAATTTGGTGGCATCCTAAGTATGCATCCAGAAAGGAAAGACGCTCACAACCTGTAGTTGCATCGATTATTTGATTGATTCACGGCAGTGGAAAGTGATCCTTTGGACAGTGTTTGTTTAGTGTTGTGAGTCGATACACTTTGGTGTTCTTCTTCGGGACGCATACTGGGTTTGCGACCCACTTTGCTTTCTTTAGTTCCTTTATGAAATTAATGTTGGTGAGATGATGTAGCTCTTTTCCAATAGCTTTGGGCTTCAGTTCCACGAAATGATGAAGCGATTGCTTGACTGGTTTTGCTTTTGGATCCAAATTTAGTGCATGCTCAGCGAGTTCCCTGGGAATCCCCGGCGTCTCAGAATGTAGCCATGCAAAGATTTCCTAGTGCTCACGGAGGAACTCGATGAGTGTGCTTTCCTATGCAGGATCTAGGTTGGAGGCCACAAATGTTGTCTTCTTCGGATCGGTGGGATGGATCTGTAATTATTTAGTGTCCTTTGCGATGTCGAAGGCCTGGTCGGGGTTAACACGTGTTACTGCGAGTGGCTCTGTGATTGTTGTCGTTTTGAGCTGCTCAAACTCGGTTGCGATCCTGAAAGATTCAGAAATTTTGTTGAATTCTTGATCACAATTATCTGAACGTGTGAAGCCCCCTCTCATTGAGATGATTCCCTTTGGTGCTGGCATGTTCATGACTTGGTATGCATAGTGAGGAACTTCCATGAATCATGCGAAGCTGGGCATCCTAGGATAGCGTGATATTGCGATGGCCAGTCCATGACTTCGAACTAGGGCTTTTCCTGCCTGAAATTTTCTTTGGATCCAAACACCACGTTAAGGAAAATTTTACCTAAATGAATTTCATCTTTACTAGGTACTATCATGTGGAAGGATGTGTCCGTTGGTGCCAAATTTTCCAAAGGGTAGTTCATTGCCCTAAGTGTCTTGGCGTAGATTAGATTTATTTTGCTTCCTGCATCCATGAATGCTTTACTCATGTCGAATCCGACAGTGCTTCAACTATCAAGCCCAAATGGCCTGGTGTTGGTACACGATGAGGGTGGTCGACTCTTCTGAATGTGATTTCTTGTTCTGACTAGTGGAGATATTTGGGTGTGGTTGGCGGATCCGTTTCTGCCATGTTGACTTGTCTTGTGATTAGCTTTTGAATTCTGTTGGATGGACACCCTTTTTGAATCATCGACATTGCCCCTTTTTACCTAGGGTAATCATCATTTTGATTGGTTGTGTTTTGTGGTTGTCCTGCTGGCGGGGGCGGTGCACCGATGGCTGGCGTGCCAGGCGTGGATGTGTATCCTCTTCTTATTGCTTCAGTTGCTTTTGCGTTGCATAGTTCTTGCATCTTTAGGAACATTTGGAAATCTTTCTTGAGGTGGTTGGATTGTATTCTTCCCGCTGAAATGATTAAAAAGTGCATATTATAGGGCCCTTCCAGTATTTGCATTGCGTACATGGGTGGGTCCTAAGTTCTTGGCTAGTATCGCTGTGCTTATTAATCTCCTCCGCTTTCGTCCCTGCTGCGGCCGTACCCGCTATTGTAGTCATTATCCCTATAGTTGCCTTCACCCGAAAACTGGCCGTGACGTATCTTGGTCCTCTGTTTCCATCATTGTTTCGTCACCCTCCTGTCATTTCCGCGTTTATCCCTATCTTATTTGGGTGATCATGCTTGTTTGTTATGCAGTGCATCTTCTCCATCAGCCCATCTATTTGCTATGTCCATTAACTATGAGATTTTCTTGGGTTTGACTCGCCCTAGTTCTTCTATGAATTCTCGGTGATGGAGGCCGTCATTAAACGTGTCAATTGCCCTTTCGTCGGATATAGATCTGGTTGTATTTCTGATGATGTTCCATCACTAGATGAATGCTCTTATTGACTCTCTAGGCTTCTGTTTGCATGCCCGTAATTGCTCTAAAGACGTGGGTCGTATGAATGTGGAATGAAAGTGTCGGATGAACTTGCCTTCGAGGCCATTCCAGCTGTGAATAGAATATTCGGGTAGCTGTCTAAGCCATGATATTGTGGCGCCGATGAGGTGCAATTATAAGCTTTGCATTGTTGTGGTTGTTGAGCCGCCCTGTAGCTTGATATTGGCAAGGTAATCTGCTAGCCAGGCTTCAGGCTCTTGGAGTCCATCATATTTTTGACGATCATGTGGAAGTTTAAAATCCTTGGGTACTGCGGCTTTTCGAATTCGTGGAGTGAAACATCTGGCTCCGCATAACTCGTAGTGGTCTTCATTGTCATCGTCGTGCTCTCTTCGACTACAGTTTTCGTCTCTTGTATTGCTTCATGGCTCTAGTCCTGAAAGACGCTTCGGATGTGGCGATTGTGATCGCCTAGTGTGGCCCGTGTGTCCAGGGCTGCTTTGACGGCGTGGTGATCTATTGGGTTGGTGCATAAGTCCTTGTTCTGCTTGTGCGAGAGCTTCTCCCACCATGTTGAGGTTCATTAGGGAAGAGCGGTGAAGAGCTGCAAGAGGATTGTCGGATGCAGGTTGGGTTGTAATCAGGTATGTTTGTGCAGCCACAATTGCTGCATGGGCCGTTTTTTCTTTGATATTTCCTACTTGATGACATGAATGATAGATCGAGGTTTCCAATCACTTCATTTCTTTCTGCTTCAGGGATGTTCTGCAGTCGAGATGTTCCCCTTCCTGGTGGTGCTCCTCCTGTTACGCTTCCGGACCTTTGGGTCGAGCTGAGTTGTGTCTGTCGTAGGCTGGATTCGTCGCCTAGCCTTTTTTCTTTTGTTTAGTTGCCTCTGCATCCTTAGTAGGTTTCTCTTTTTGTGGTGAAGAAAGTATTTATATGCTAATAAATCTTCGTGTGAGGCGTCAGCTATCATTGGAACCGCACCCGAAATTGCTTCTCTAGCCTTTTGCCATGCCATTGCTGGTAGCCGAAGGGTCCATCTCTCTTCCCAGTTTGGTTCTACTCTTCCTCCTTGGACTATGCGGTTGTCTCCTGTTTCTCCTCCGTTTCCGTGATCTCCTTCGTTGCCACGATTTCCTTCGTTGTCGCGATTCCCTGCGTTGTCATCCGATAAAATATTATTAGGCTGGAGGATAGGCTTACCATTAGAGTCGCGTGGTGTCGAGGTGGCTCCATCGATCATGCACACTTGGTGGCATGTCATATATGGACTTGTGGCGTCGTTATCTGGGCTGGAGGAGACACTGTCGGGTGGACCAGTGAAGTCCATAAATTTTTGCTCCGGGTATATTTTTTCCATCCTTATTCCAAAATCGATGCTTTCGCTTCTTTCTTTAGGTTCAGAGTTTGCCGAGAATGTTCCGCGTGGTGGATTTAGTGGGGAATCTAATCCAAAGGAGATATTGTCGTAAAGACCATGAAGGTCCCCCAGATTGGTCTCGTCTCGCTTGTTTTCATCAGGTACTTCAATTTCCGCCGTGACATCCATGGAGGATCCGACAGATGATGCTAGAATTGATGTAAGCATAGTTTGCTCCGTCGACGGTTCTGGTGCAATCAAGGCCGAAGGGCGTGACTCTTGAGGGTCTTCAACTTGGAAGTGGAAGCTTCCGATGATCTGATCAGATCCGCCGTTTAAATTGGCGGGTACTGTCACAGGGGTGGGTGGGCGTGGATTTGCTTTTATGGGGTTGTTATTTTGCGAAAGGAATTCTGCCGAATCCATGGTTCCAATGCACAAGATCCCCATGGTCGCCACCAATTGACAAGGGGAGATCTTGGAAATTTCCATAAAGAAGGACTTAGGGTTTTGCGGAAAATAGAACGCTGGGGATTTCGTCGGAAGTCACGAAACAATGGGATCAAAGTTGCCTGAATATTACGAGTGGTTGCTTTGTTACAAATCGCTTGGGGATTGTTCCATGCATGTCCTAGGCTTCTCCCTCCCTATATATAATATGTCGGGTCTCAAAGCTGTATACAGATAGGTTACATGATTACAACACCAACTCCATGTCGGTATTTGTTCATCTTTCTTAATACAACTATAATCTTTGTCGGTAGCTCTTTTGGATCTTCATCTTGACACTTCATGGGCCGTAAACCTTTCTGCAGGCCCTAGGTAACAAATCGCGGGGACACGAGTAACCATACCTATGTCAAGCTCCAATTCCCCCATACTTGAGGAGCCATAGTTGATGACGTGCTCCATGTTTTCCATGCATGTGGAGTCATCGTAGGTGTAGTGCTCCGGGTCCTCAAAGCATGCGGAGCCATTGTCAGTGTAGTGCTATGTCATGTCCTATATACTTGTGCAGTCATAGTCATGGTGGCTCATCATGGATTCTTCATAGATATCATCCTCGGTTCTAGAGTCACTACACATGATTCACAAGACCAAGTGGTGTATATGGAAGTGGTAGGGTGTTAGCTATGCAACATCAAACCTTACTTTACCTTGGAAGATAGTATCATGCAAGTGGCCACACTTGTGAGCAATCAAAACCAATTAAAGTGAAGTTCACACGGAACACCAAAACCAACTAACCACTAAAAAACACACACAAAAAGATTATGGTGGATGGGTATGGAAAGTGGCATGTACAAGAACAATCTGAAATCAAGATATTGTAATGGCAAGTAAAGAACAACGATGATCACAAAGAAAAACAAGTAAATCCACAAGATAGGAATTATGTACAAGGAAACACACACGGTGGGATAAATGGGACTTGTGCGACGGAGAAAGTGAGCTAAGAACCAAATGATTACCTAGCAAAGACTATAAGCTCGTGATGCACAAGTGCAAGGAGAGACGCTAGTTCGATTGCAATAAAATTGGTGGGCTATAAGATATGCATAATAAGTACCACCTATATGATGTTTATCAAGCTTCCGCTTCCTATTCTATGAGTAACTTGTTTCTTTCTTTTTCTTTTTCTTCTTTTTTCTATTCTTTTCCTTTTTCTTTTATTTTTCACTTGCCTCTTCCTCGTGCCAACAACTATATAAGATAGCTATATGAGATACCGCGCTCATAATTTTTTCTTAGAATTCTACAAGTATCAAATGTGCATAGCCCAAGCAATCACAGGAGGACCTAGTCTCAATAGGTGTTTGTTGATCGCAAACATAGTGTAGCCCACAAAGGAAATCAAGTGGGGAGAAGTCGCAGAATTTTTATACTTTTTGTCGCTGATCTTCAACCTTTATTGGTGGATTCTGCCTTGCTCACGGAATTTGGATGGATTAGATAACATGAAACACATAGATGATTATGTAGAGCTCCTTCTCCTCTTTGAAATGAGCTAAAGAATAGCAAAATCCGAGGTTGAATGGAAAAGTTATACTCAAAACCGTGAAATAAATTTGATGTCTGCATGGGGGGTGGAGACTCTGGGGTACAGGGACAGAGTCTCCGGGGGGGCGGAGACTCTGGGTCGGGGTCTGATGCGCGTCCAGAACTCCAATGGGACGCGTTTTGGTGGAAATATTCGAACCAAAACCTCAAAAGTATGGGGGAAGCAATGAATTAGGCTATGGAAACGCAGGGGAAGGTAGATCAACAAGTTCAGGAAATAATCCACAGATCAAAACCTACCGTAACACACTCAAATCATAAATCAATCCAAAACATAAATTGGGGCTATTTTTGGTTGAATTTTCGAATTTATGTGGAAAAGACCAAATCGATGCGAAATCTGTGGCAACCAGAAGATGCTGATACCAGATGTTGAGGGCTAACCTCGTGGGTGGCCCGATCTTCATGGATCTCATGGTCAAATCGATAGGAAAGCGAGGGGAAATGGATAAGGTAGTGGAAGCGGATGCACACCTCGCGAAGAACACGATGAACACACACAAAACTCACACGATACAAGGCCAATTGCTCCCGCCGGTGGCAACCAGTCCGATAGAATCCGTGCAAGGAATGATCGGTCAACGTGCTTCCTCGATCCCAAGCGGAGAGAGAAGAACACCTTGGAAAGGGTCTTGACAACTATGCTCCCGCACTCGCAAATGTAGGCCTTGTACAACAAGGGAGGCGCGATGTAAACTCCAACGAGGTGGGGACGATAGTCGGTCCCCTTTGGTTAGGGGATGAGGCAAAACTAGAGATTCCACAAAGGGGGTGTCTTTAGTCTATCATATATGCCTAGGGTTACATGAGGGGGTTGGGGGACTATATATAGTCCAACCACAAGTTCAGGGGTACTTTAGGCAATAATACTGGGGTTTGGG